>BGPR01021793.1:0-26063 GCA_013235015.1 Araneus ventricosus
TTTAGAGATTCACTACCACCCCTAAGAAAAAATATTGAATTGTTCAATTATTGATAAATTTCTTATTATTTTCTTAACTTCTGTTTACTATATAGAAAAAAAAAATACCACTCTGGAAAACATTGAGTATATTTTATTGTTTACTCATGAATGAGTAATTTGTGCATAAAAACATTTTGTATGGATTAGTCATTTTCCAATTAATACAAAATTCTGTTCCTTTCTTCAAAATACCTCGCTTCCAGCCGTTTCATTTGGTAAGTAGAAACCATTCACACGTTTCTACCTTCTTCAATTCCGTCTACAAAAATTCAGAACTATTAACTGGCTCAAGGAAGTCGTAAATAAACATATTCCGAACTCGTCCATTCATCGAGCCGCGACTGATACATCCGTTTCTTTGTATCTGTAGATTGCCAGCTTTGTTATGGAGGATGTTTTGTGCCCTTGAGTAATTGAAACACAAGAAAGCACTTCCTGCACTTAAGTCTTCGGGTTTTCGTTACCGCTCCAACAAGAGAGGAATTTTATAACTGCTCCGTGCGATCGTGATTTGGATTTTTACCTTTTCAAAATCCTTAAAGTCCTTTGGGGATCTCAAGTAAAACACTATCGTCAGTCCTTCCTGGTTGAGAACTAATATTAAGAGGGATATCTTATTTACCACCTGTAAACTAGGATACATTGTGATAATTGATTGTATTCATCAGGTTGACAGTAATTGCTTAAAAGGCTCGATTCCCGAAGGAAATGAAGATGTAAGAAAGGCAAACGGCCTTCTAAGTGTGAATGATGGTTAGAGTAATTGAAAGTTCAATTTGGGGGCGTAATTAATTTCAATTTAATGATCGGGAGGTGTTTTTTTGTGTCATTTAAGCTAATTTCCCGTCAAGTGTAATTACACTGAAGAGAGCGGCTTTATCAAAATGAATCCATTTACTTAGTTTGATAAGCATCGTACACATAACATGGAATTTTCAATCACATTTTATGGCAGATACGTAATGTGAAAGAAAAGGAACAAAGATTCTAAAATTAATTTTTAGAAATTCATTTATAAATATTTTGTAAATATTTTTAACATTTAGAAATTATAAAGTATTATCACTAAAATTAAATCCCAGTTTAAAGTAAAGTCAAAATTTTTTAAAAATAGCTAGTAAAAAATCCGAATAAGCCGACAATTTAATGCAATCGAGCATTATGTTTCGATTTCGAAATTAGAATCATTGTTTTTGTATTACACTGGTCAACAATGATTTTTCCCCAAGGATATTCCAGTGATTTTAGGGTAATTTCGTGGTGCTGATTCCGGATCCGGCATTCTTTTTGTCAGATCGGCTCTATTTTTCGAGATAAAGTTCAAATTATATTTCCATACTAATATAGATGTACCACTGAAGTCCCATTGAAACTGTCTTAAATATAAAACAATAATAATATTAAATCGATGCGATAAATCAACTTAATCGTAAAGAGATTGGATTAAGAATAATCAATATATAATCACAATATGAATCTATTCAGAAATGACAGAAAATCTGTGTCAAATGTAAGTTAAAGAAAAAAATTTAAAACGATATTAAGGAATTAAATAAAGAAATGAAATTGAGCAAATTAAATGCATGATCTTTAATGGTTTGTTAAAAATACATGATGTTGTTGCATGAAGTCAATTTGATGAAAATTAAATAAACTGGTTCAGTTACTCCGTGGAAAAGCTTTTAAATGATTTCTTCCTAACATACAGTGGAAATTCGCGTTGGAGTCTTTAGCAGTAATCTGTCATCTTTTGTGTTTCCCACCTCCCTTGATATCTTTGTTCCTTTACTTCATATGCTGAAGTGTTTTCTTAAAGATGTGTTAATTTTTGTTACTTTCTGTATTCTTGGCATGCATTCTGAATTAACAAATAATATTCTAGTTTTGCATGAAAAAGGAAATATATAAATTTGATATTTTGTAGAAATAAATAAAAGTTTGCTGTTTATATACATTGACTTCATGCATTTCATCCACAAAATGATGTGTAAAGATTATGATGTTGATTAGGCGCTAAAAATTGCATATTGAAGTAATTTCACATATTTTTGACAATTTTGAAGAGAACCTGCTACGAGAAGTTACAGACAGATTTTAATAAGTTAAAATTTATAACTCTTTAGAAGTTTAGTACTTAACAGCTAATGCTATAATAAGGTTGTTAAAAGAAAATTTAAAAATATTTTTAATAATACTAAATTTTAAACAGTCTCATTTCGACACTTTTTAGGACTTAAAGCCATGCGGGAGCGATACATATCAATAAATTTAATTTATATTTTCCCCTTGTTTTATTACTCACCAATTCGCAAATTTTCCTGTTCTATAGAGACATAAAAAATTGACATTTTTGGCCCACCCTACTACAGGCATTATTGAAATATTTAAAATATGCCTTATTTTAAAAAGTAGAGCCAATTGGGCAAAAGTAAAATTAGTTTTGAAATAAGCAGCGTTAAAATACCCTAAAACCATAAAAAGTTCCTTGGTGAATGGAACAAAATCTTTTGGCTCCCCTGTGTTACAAATGTGTGAAAAAAGTTCTGAATTATCATTCATCAAAATAAAAATTATTATTGAATAAAACGTTTTTGTTCCGGGTGTGTGCTCGTTGCAGTTATCGTCTCTTTAGTTAGAATTCCAGTTTATCAACTAAATTGTGAGAAAAAATATGAAGTTATTTATTTGCGGAATTGTGAAAAACACATTTAAGGCATTTCTTTTGTCTGAAACTCATGCTCTTTTAATTCTTAAAATTAGATTTTCAGTAAACTGTTGTCAAAAGTTTGACTTAACAGTGATTTGAAAATCGAAACTTCAATTATCCAGTAATTTTTTAAATACAGATTAATTTAATAAAAACAATCTTTAAAAGCACACTTTCAGTAATGAACTAAGTAGTTTTTCCTATTTTAATCATTTTCTATCTCTTAGTCTTAAATTTATAGCGCATTATTATAAATACTATGGAATCTTGAAATTAACTTTTTCTGAAATTCACTAAACGGTGGCACAAATTATATGATGTCGAAATTTAATTAAATATATATTAATTGATATTTTATTTGTGAAAGTATTAAAATAGTGTATTATCATCGAGAATATACGAGTATAAAAAATATAAAACTCTAGCACATCATAAAGGGAGCGAAGATAGACCACGAAATTCCTTCGTTACACAATGAAACAAATCAAGTTAAATAAAATTGTTTAAAAAGAGCTCTCTATTTATATCATGAAACTTTCATATACTATATTTCGGATGTTTTAGAGAAAAAGAATCTAGTTGAGTTTACTTCATTGATAATTTTTTTGAAGTTAAAATCTTAGGAAACGCCGCTATTAATATTTCATTTAAGTGGCGTGCAAAGTAAATTTATGTGTGCATTTTCAAATAAATTGTTACGAAATTTAAGATAACTGTAGTTAAATGGAGTTTTCTCAATAAACAAGTGACATAAGGAAACATTTCAGGAAATGTTTTCAATTTAAATAGTAACTTGCCGTCGTTTTCAAATAATAAAATATATTTAATATATTTCATCATTTTATAAGGCCTTTTAGCTTGATGTGAATTATAAGTTAAGTATATTGTTAGAAAGCAATATCAAATGAAATGCCTCTTGATCAATATTTAACGGATCCAGGGAAACCATCGTTGAAAATTTCAGAAGTAAATTTTTGAAAAAGAATTCAAATAAATATGTAAAGTGCTCAGAAGTTTAATACTTGGATATTTAAAAAAATAAATATCTGAAATTGACGCAACAATTTGGGAAAGAATATTTATATGAGGGAGGACTAATAGAAACTTGTTTAGCATTGCTAGAATGTAGATTAGTATTTACAATTTAATTAGCTAAAATAAATATGTAACAAAAAATATAATTAAGAAACGAAGAACAAGTGAAGTTTATTGTAATTTCGATTTTAAATTGAAGGAAAAATTACTTTCGCTTAGAAATTTTATGAAATTCCAAAACAAAACTCAATTAATTAAGATACATAATTTATATTCTCATTTTGGAAAAATTTACATTATAGCATTATAACAGTCACAAAATATAAAAATATCTTCACACTGTTTATAAGATGAAATTTTTTATCGTAATGCAAAAAGGAAAAGAAAGGTATACACAGAAGGTTGCTGGTGCAAGACAAATGTAGGGGAGACACTAATTATTATTGTATCATATGATGCTCCATGCATTTGTACTGGTACCACCAGATCAGAAATAATAAAGTTGATGAGTTCCAAACAAATACCCATTAATGATATTTACTTGCGACGAATCCTGTGTTAGAAGTCTGTAAAACACGAGAAGAATCCATTAGAAAGGTAGTCAATAGTAACTGCAAAAAATGAATGAATTATTTCAATTTTTGAATGAAATGAAATTATTTCAATTTTTTATGAAGGAATGTCAAAAGTGAACTATTCAAATGAAGTTGATGAACAAAATGTTCTATAACAAGAAATCAAGACAATGTAAATAATATTGTATATAAAATAATTTTAAAGAATTGCACTGTAATAGATAATTATGTAATTTTTTCTTTTTAATAAACCTATGTAGTTTAAATAGGATTTATACATTGGCTCATCATTGCAGTTTGAAAGAAAAGAAATATTCCATGGACAAATTTTACAAGAGGTTATTAATGATGCCATTCTGCATTGCGCTATTTTTTCTTCGTGTATACATTAAAACTTAATATCGTGCTCCAATGATACGATAGAATGCATAAATTGACGGTAACAAATTGAGATAACTTTTCTAAACGAATATCCTAAACACGCTACCAGATTGCATTCCTATTCAAAGAGAAGCCATAAATCACCTGAATCGATTGTTCGAATTACGTGTTATGATGTTTGTGTAGAATGTCTTTGAAACAGAAAAAGGGAAAGGGAATTAATTCCGAAAAAGTTTTAAAAGTTTATAGCACTTTTTACATTGCAATGAATAATTTTTTTCTCCTACTTAATTTATTGTTGTTTTTATCAATCACTGTTATTTCAAATGTATTTCATTTTAAAGATGAATAAAAACCAGCTGTGAATAAATTTTACTCCATAAGCAGAGTAGTTTCTCCAACATAATACTAAAAGTCTAAATGGAGTAAAAACTAAAAGTATTGTCCATCAAAATAAATAAATATGATTAACTCTACACATAGCCGTTGATAGCATAGTTTAGCTAAGTTTTTAAAAGTTTGATGACTAAATCGAAATTCAGTATAGAAAGAAGCCAATTAATAAATAATAAAGGCATAAATTTATTCACATGATTTAGTTAAAGAGAATCAAAAACGAATTATATATATATATATATATATATATATATATATATATATATATATATATATATACTCCGACCAGCCTAGGCATGCTTATCCAATATAAAAGAAGCAGGCCGCCTCGACAATTAATCGGGCACTGTGGCCCGCGCATAACAACCCCCTATAAGAGAGGCTCATGCGACAATACCCTCTGACAGAGAAATAATAGCTAATGCATCACTCATGAAATATATCAGAAAAACTATCTTGGGATGTTCTTTTACGAAGTAGTCGTTAGTAATTGCTTCAAAATAATCCTTCGTACCTGCTTGTCAAAGCACATATAGTATGTTCTCGGATTCCGAAACCCTCCGCGCTTTTGCGCATGCGCTAGTAGGATTTACTTTCACTAATATAGGGGGAAATTGAAGAATGGAAGGGGAGATGTTTACATTGTGAGCGTGATATAACAAAGATCTCCGGAAATACGCTCCTCTTACTCATTACCTGGCACCCCCTTTCGGTGTAAAATTGTCCAAAAGTGGTAGTCTCGGAATATTAAAAAGAGCTATATGCTTATACTTCCTTTACCACCTCTTCTACTATCTTATAAACGGTAAGTGAACGTTGTCCCTGAAGCTCTGAATCAGAAGAGAGAAAGAAAATCATAATACTGAGCTATGTCAGGGATTTAAGAAGATTCTGATAAAATTTGGTACTATTCCATTCATTTCTGAGCCAATAATGGGGAATGGTGTGGGCAATTATGACGAAACACATTCCCCGACACATGGAGCTGATGCCAGTTTTGTCGGAAACGTTAGTGCAAGCTTTTCGAAATTGTCAAAATCGGTTCCTCATTATGCAAAAAGTACCTTTGTTATTTACTTGTTCAAAACTTAATGTGATTGCGTAGAGAATGTCTGCTAGTAAACATGAAAATGCAAGACTATATGTTTCATAAGGCGAAAGAATATTCGTTGGTATATCCGTTCCTTTCCAGCCAACTTAATTTCCATAGCCATTCTCAGTCTTTCAACCGTGTATATTATATTCATAATATACTATAAGAATCTTTACTTCTCAGTTACTTTACTTACAGTTATAAAATGATGATAACTATTCTATTAACTGCAAACATTTCCGTAAAAGTATCTGAAAGAATTTTCTTCTGTAGGAAGAAACATAAAAGTTCATTTATGGAGTCTCTTAACTATAATCCCTTTTGAAATGGTAAGAATTTGTGTAAAACTGCATTAAAACACTTTTTAAGCAAACAATGGAATCGAATAATGAAATAAAATATTAAGGAAAAATCAGACTGATACTTATGGAAATCTATTTTATTCAATTCCTGAAGAGAAGTTTTCGTCTAATAAATTTTCCTCATCTAAACTTCTTTAGTAGTCTTCGTACGAACGCTTCTAAACAGGAAAACAAAATTTAATATACTCTCAACAGAACTTTGTCTTTTCAGATATACCCTTTCCTACACCAAAACAATAATCACAGTTGTTATATTCTCCCGTATAATACGATTACAGGAACCACGTCTCGTATGTTCCCTTGCGTGTAGAAGATTTGGAAGACAGACTAAACAATTGTAACCTAGACAGGAAGACACAGTTATTAATATTTCAACAAGTGAAGCAAAATTTGAAAGAAGCACGGAAACAGTAGAGCTCCACAGTTCGAAAAGGGAACAATTGGACACGCAATTCTACGATTCCTTTCTTAAGCTGTACTTTTTAGTTCAGCGTAACTTCTTGTGCAAATACTTTTCTTAAATTGCGTGGAACTTCTTTAAAGAATAATTGCTATTATTTCGTAAGTAATAGAAATTACGGACATGGAATAAGGAAGCGCATTCACATCATTTTTTTGTTTCAACATTTTTCTTTCGCAAAAGCAGTTCCTCAGAATTTTTTGCATTTTGACGATTATTGTACATATATTGTGTAATATATTGTGTATTGTTGCAAAAGGTCTCTCTGTGGTATATGGTGTAAACAGTCCAACACGCAGGATAATGGAGAATGAAGGTTTATTTACAAATATGCAGGAAAACACGTAACACAGGTACAGGAAACAATAGTCCTTGCACAGATTACCAATGTAAATAGACAACAATTCACAGGTAATGACAGTTCAGCACTTTGATATCTAACAGCACAAACAGTCAGCAAATAACTAGTAACGACAATAGCAGCTCAGCTCACCAGCTGATTAGCTCACACAGCGGATAGAACTCCGAAGACGTTCGCGCTTCAAAGAGAAGTAACCAGTCGTTCGAAAGACGCTGTTGTGGTCCAAACGCGGTCTTATATACTCTCCCCGTTAGGCCGTGACGTCACATAGAATTTTCATGAAAATCCTAGATCTCGGCCCCTAATAGAAATATCGAGAAAAGGGTTGCATTTTCGAGAATAATCTATTTGTCGCCAAGTCGCCAAAATGGGCGCCAAGTTTGTCGCCAAGGTCATGCGTGCCACGAGAGCCGCTGAGGTCACTCCATGCTTCACCTTGTAAAACCCTCTTCCCAACCATAAGACCTGCATTGCTGGGAAGCGACTTTCCATGACTGTAACAGTATATTGTCTTGCTAAGGATAAGATGAAAATAATTATTTCTCCATTGAGAAGAATCATATAAAAGTAAGTAGTGCTCAGGATTTATAAAATTCCTGGAGTAAAATGAAAATTGTTAAGCTTTGAGGTTATGCAGGAAAATATATTCAATCAGACTGAATGATTGAACCGATATTGCTTAAGACAAGGATATATGAAAAGTCGATACTATTCGCTGATTTATTTATGTTATTGACAAAAAAATAATATTTTCTTCAACTATGTGTATTTAATAGGTAATTATTTGATACTATTAATGTTTATTGCTTTTCTATTATAATATTTCGAAGTTTCTGAAAATTCAGTTTTCGCTTTTGTAGAAAGCATGAATATTACGTTCAGCGGCATATTTCATCTTATCTTTAGAAATTAGCAATTTGTTGTACTATATTAACAATCTCTTAATGAACTTATCCAGGAATCGTAAAGTAGATGCTTTTAAAATAAATTGGATAAATATTTTTAAAATGCTCCACTGTTTCTTTTGATAAAAATTTCTTTACTTTTCTAAGATTATTTTGTTTTATTCATTGCTATTGGTGCTTCTGTAAATGAAGTTGTATTTGAATATGAAAAATTGGTTTTGTAGTGTTATATAATATTTAATTTTATGATGCTTTATTTCCCCCAGGGGGCACCACGAGTTCGTTTGTGAGAAGCCGCCAGATAAGTAAGCGGGTTCTTGCTTCTCTTTGGGGTATAGTAATAGTGGAGGTTGAATTACCTTCCACCGATGACGGAACGTATATTTTTCGGGAGTGGTTGCGTCGTGGCCGTTGATGGCCATTACGACTCTGACCACAGCATCTGAGCTGTCATGGCGGCCGTTCTGCAATCGACGTCGGATGCTTCGACAGGGAGGAGGTGAGTCCACTTATGCTTATGACACTTTCTATAAAATAATAATTACACGTATAATAACAATGTGTATAACACCTATACATAACAATGATACATGAAAATGGAATGAGAAAACCTTTTTGAGGGAAACATATAATAAGATTTGATTAATTATAATGTTTCATTAGAAATTAATTTCTCTAATCAAATCATTTAGGTAAGGCGTTTATTAAGGAAAATTATACCTTAGTGATTAAAAAATATTTTAGAAAATTTTCCTAAAATTAACGTTGATTTCTTTACATAGCTTCCAATTTCCAAGATTAAATTTGGAAATGTATGCTGAAAGAAACGTTAAATATTTATGATCAATTACCATTTGCATTATAAAAATTTTGTTTAATCTTTCCATTGTTTAATGCTCTGTAAAAATATATTTATAAACTGTAAAAATATATATTATAATTTTATTTTGTATTTCATAAAAGACATTAATATGGTGATCATTTCAAGGGATATAATCTAATTCTGAGGAACTGGGATATTTCTGAAAGGATTTTTTTAAAAACTTTCAAACAAAATATACTTTTTTTGGAAATAATAAGAGAGCTTTTCATGAAGACATTTAAAGAATTGGATCTGAAATTCGTAAGGTATTCGAAACAAGCTTTTTGTTCTTCTGTTTCCATGAATGCCTTCCATGAATGCCTGTGTATTCAAAATAATAAAAAAAAATATATGAAATGAATGAAAATGAAATAATAGTTTCTATGAAGCCGCTCTTAATTTCAAGAAGGGTATGTCGATTCAATTAACTTTTAGATATAGTTGAATCTCATTAATGTAAAATTGAATTGGCATTTGAAATACATTGTGTTATATATCAGGAATTTATGTAATTCCACCAAGATAAAAAATTGGCATTTTTCCCTCGGGAGATGGAAATAACTTTCTGAATTACAAATATGTTAAAAAGTTTCGATTACAGCTTTTAAGTTATAAACTGTTTATAACTTCTTCACTTTTGAAATTTAAAATAATTTTATAGAAGGCATGGATCTTTGTCATATTAAATTTAAGGCAATTGTTTAGTTAACGTATTTCTAATCAAGCTTCATTTTGAAAGTCTTCTTTGTAGTGGTATACATAACAATAATAATTAATTCATTTGCGAAATAAATTTAAATTTTTATTAAATTAATATTTTTTAATTTTATCAGGCTAGAAAGGTGAAATCTAAAATAATTATGCATCACATGTTAATAGTTAAATAGCCAGGAAAGCCAGTATTCCGAATTAACTAGATGACTGTCAAAGGGAGATAATATTTCAACAAAAAAAATGAAAATAAACGTAAGTTACAAATTTTATTTTCAACCAATATTGTAATAAAATTAATATAATTATATTTTTAAAATCCTTCGATCTGAGAAAATCAAAAATATGTTTTTTCTGTAATTAAATATAATAATCAGAATAATAGCTCGATCGAATTATAATTTTATCAAATTATTTGATCGCAAAATGAAAAAAAAATATTTCTAGTCGAATGTCTATAAATGGTATCAGATGTTCATTCAAAAAAACTCTTTAAACATATTAAGTGTCATTAACTATCAGTTAATTTGTTTACAGACAATTTGTTAGATGATGCATCTAAATTATACGAGCAAAAAAAAATTATCTTTCAGTTCCTTAAAAAAAAATCCAAATCTCCGTTCCTTGAAATTTTTCAGCCGTTTTTCTACTGCAATTAAAAGTGCTGCGTGACAAAAATTCAAAAAATAAATCCTGGAGCAATTATCTTTTTATGTGTTCTCTTTATTTCAGAAGAAGAAAAAATCATCGATAAACTTACTGCTGTCTCTTCAGAATCAGAATGGAGCTTTGTAAGAAGAATTCGTCAAATGGAATTGCCTCCTATAAGGTTTTATAGGTCATGGACGTTAATTCTAATTGAATACATTACTCTCAAAATATTTACTTTAAAAAAAACTGACTCTTAGTTTTTTTCTTTAAGGAAGTTATGTACTTCTAGAAATTTCATTGCAGCTGTAACTACTTTAATAAATTCGTATCCCAGCCTCCCTTGCACTCAATTACTGAAGAAGTTAGTTTTATTTCCGAACAACATCATACGTTTCTCAACTGAAATGTTCCCTCTTCTCTACATTTAATGCCAAACAATAAAAGATAACTTTCTCCAGGCATTATTATTTTTTACTTTAAAGGGTATTAAATAATATAGAGTTTAATTGTAGTGAATCAGAAAGTGAATTTAATTGTAGTGAATCGGAAAGTGAATTTAATTGTAGTGAATCAGAAAGTGAATTTAATTGTAGTGAATCAGAAAGTGAAAGTATTACATATTCGAATTATGTCTTTTATTTTTGCATCATATTTAGAAACAAATGATGTCGTTAAATCTGTTTGAGTTATAACTCTGAACAACGTGGTGAGTGTTTGCCATGTCAAGCAAAGATTCATTGAAATTTTATAATTTTCAGCTTATCTAAAATTTTCGGAATGCGTAATATTTTCCCTTACTTAAATCGGGTACTTTTTAATCAAACATTAGATTATTTAGAAACTTTTTGAATAATTTTTAAACCCAAATGTGAAGGCTTACACTTTTTTTAGAGTATAAATAATATCTTTTAAATACTTAAGTGCAATATCTTTACGCAATAAAATACAGGGTGTCCGAAAAATTGTGGACTACATCTCGAAAATTAATAATAAAAAACCCAATAATGTTACAACTACCGTTTTTATTTTAATGAGAGTGCATTTCAAAAAAGTTTTCTTTCAGATAGGATACGCGCCATTACGGTTGTCTAGGTGCCCGTAAATTATTGAAAATCTCCCATTTTTGAGAGCCATTATCTGCGAAAGTATTAAATCTTCAAGAAAAATAAAAGCACGTGTTTGTAAAGAATGTTTGTTTAATTTGTTAACTCACATGTAGTGTGAAAACTGAATATTTTTTCAGATATTCAAGAAAAACTTAAAAAGGAAACGAGAAAACACCCATCGGCTTCTGCGGATCGGTACCCATTGCGCAGGGAATTATCTCGCTGTAGCAAATTTAGAACGCTGCAACGCCGCATTACCTATCTGAAAAAAAAAACTGTTTTATTTGCTCTCCCATTTAACAAAACCGTAGTTTGTACCATTATTAAGTTTTTCTCATTAATTTTTGAAATGTGTCCCACAATTCTCGGACATCCTGTATATTAATACTGTTCGTGCTCTAAAGTTTCCTTAATGTCCATCTAAATGTATTGATCAAATCGGCAAGCGAAAGTATCTCTCGGCAGCACAGGAAACAACCAATCGCTTTAGAAGGGGTTTAACACCCTCTGAAGAAAAGGTGTATGCGGTGGCCTAGTGGTAAGATCTCGGCTTCGAGGCCAGAGAGCCCCAGGCTTGAAGCTCGATTTCACTGAAGATCGGCCATGTATATGGGCCTTTTGCACGTTAAATTCTACGTAGGTGGCCAAACATCCTGCTGATGGTACCGTGAGGTAAGTTGGAAAGGGGGTCGCAAGCTCAGGTGTCATCCTCGTCATCTGACCGCAGTTCAAAATTAAAAGGTTCGTCCAAAAATAGCCACCGTGTTTTTTCATAACAGGTAGTTAACATATCTAAGCTAAACAAAAATATAGGTGACAATGTTCGTCGGATGTCGAAGCTATTATCTTATCTCAGTTATCTGATTTACGGTCAGTGAACACTGAGCACCTCTGGTAAGGGCCCATAAATTTTTTATTGCTTATCATTCATGCAGGTTCTAGGGATAAACATATGTCTACAAGAAATATATTTGGCGTATTCTGTAAAGAAATCGAAAGGAAATATGATTTTGCAGGAAAACACATGTCTCTTAACTTGCCTCTTTGTTTAGGTATCTGCACTAAGATATTTAACTATTATTAGGTTATTATATCTTTACAGATGTCTTCAATTTAATATGTTCAGTTATAGAATGTATTAGAGAAGCTTGTCATTAATCTTATGGTAATTGTTAATTTAATATCATTAGTTAAATGAGGAATGAATATTAAAAAACAACAGGAATTTGCAAATCGATTGATTCCATTCGGCATGCCAAGCTTAAAAAGAATTTGTTATTTTGATTATATTGTAAATCAATATTATGTTAATATAAATGAAAATATTTTACCATGAGTAAGTTCCCGAAATTTATTCTCATACCTAAATCATCTGTCACGCCAGTAAAATTGACAGGGAGTTTGAATAGATTCATAGAGGAATCATACTCACAGGACAAATAATTACTTGTCTGGATTGGTTATGGAGTAAACAGCGTTAGAATTAAAAGTACTGAATCTATGCTTATCACTTTAACCCAAACAACAATATAGTACTGAAATTTTCGTCATTCCGCAATTTTTCTTCGGATTTCAGAATATGTAAAAATATAATAAATAGCTATGGTCGGACGAGACAAATTATTTATTTTCTAGAGAAAACATGTTTGAGAAATAAATGTAAAATTTATATTATTAATCTGTATGGTAATATGGCACAGATTAATGCAAGTTACACAGACATTAATAGGTACTCCGACCATTTAAAAACGAATGAAAATACTTGTGAATTGGTCAACATACCTTATTTTATGTAAATTAGTGTTAAATTTATGATTATTTTTTATTTAATTACATTTCACACTGACCTAAAAATATATCAAACTTGCAAGAAGTATCGTGACATGGTTGTAATTAACAATTTGAAATCTCTAAATTACTTACATAAAATGATCATCATCTATTGATTATGCTACATTAGGAAGCAAAATTAAATAATTAAGATGCAGTTATTAGAATTTTCAGATAGTTACTTTTTAAAAAAATATGGAAATGTCGTTTTATGAAACAATAAGGAATCAATTTATATGCTTCCATTGCATAAATTTTTATTTATTCACTAGTATTACCTGTTTTATTAAATCTCTACTAATAATAAAGGAGAATGTGTGTTTGTCTGTGTGGTGGCTCTCTACAGGGCAGACCGCTGGACCTAGAGTTACGACATCGGCACAAACATATTTTGGAGGGTTGGAATGTGCACCTCAGAGCCTTCTTTTTGAAATTTCAATTAGAATTTTAATGGACTAAAAATTAAGTGAAATTTTGGCGTTTTTCCTTAATAACTCGCAAAATTATAACAGCACAAAAATCATTCTTACATCATATGAAAGTGAAAAAATTTACTTTTTCAATAATATCAAATAAATTGCGGTAAGATTTTTCTCTAATTTTTATAAATTTTTAAAAATATTTTTGGCATAATTTACAGAAATACTTTCAACGCAATTCTAGCAGTTTTCATTGTTTAAACAAATGTTTATTTGTAAGTTTTTCTCCCGTTCTTAAAACCTAAGGTGATATCTTAATGTTTAATGCTATGTTTTAATCAGCATATTTTCATACAGCTAACATGCTGCTGGAAGTAAAATATTCCGAAGCATTTTAAAGTTAAAAACAAACGCATGTTTTGCTAGGGAAATAAGAGAATGAATTTGATGCCGACAACATGCAATTTGATGTTATATGACATAGACAGTCACTTGATTCCATTAGGGACAGTCCTGTAAACAATGAACAGAACAGAGTCTACTGAAATAACATGGGTTAAATGTCTATCACAATTTGAAATCAATTTGTTAAGAGAACCATGAATATCAAATTATGCATATGATATTCAGTTGAAATTATATTCCTGGAGAACAAGCTGGTCTCCGAAGGCGGCTAGTATATTAATAAATCTAATGTTTGACTAAATCATTAAATTGTTGAAATGCTCTAATAGTATTAAAATGCATGAGGGCAATTTTAAATTAATGAAGTATTCTGACAAAAACGCTCAAATTAGAAAATTTTATTCCTTATTATACTCTTACAATACATATTCTGGCATCCGCAACTATAATGACCCAAAGCTAGTGAAATCTTTGGAAACTGCAGTTCTGTCAGGAACACTTTCACTTTTGAGCTTGATTTTTTTATAAAATGTTTTTAGACGTTATCACTGTTATCTGTTCTTCCTGAGCTCTGCTTTATACTATGTCTACTTTGCACTCATATTGGCTTCTTTCCAGTATTTGGTTTCTGCTTCAGTTCTGTCCTGGAGTTTCAAATGATTTTTTGATGAATCATTTGATTCATCTAAATGTTGCATCCCTTCGTATCATGGCACGGAATCATTTTTTTATTTCGTAAAATATATTCGAAAATCCTAAAAACACACGTTCGTGTCGTTCTATGGAGAGAATATTTTATCTTTTGAAATTTTTTTTTTTTCTTCTCATCGAAGATCCTTGTTGACACAGAAAATACAGCAAATATTTGTATTTTAATTTAAACTGTTCTTACTTTTTCTGTGGTATCATAACGGTACTTTTCAAACAAAATCCAAATGTTTAAAAAATCTATTTCTAATAAATTAATTAAAGATAATAATTAGCTGCATATAAATTTAAATACCTCAAATCCTTTTCCATGGAAACTAGAACTAGCTCAATTAAAATACCAGAAATAGAAAAGTACATGTAATGGGACATTAAATTAAAAACGCATTTAAATACGAATAGTTTTTGCCTAGTTAAATTATTTCTAATTGCACATAATTATCTCTCAGTTACTCTCTAATATTGGCTCAATTTATAGGGATAATTGCATTTTTTAATTTTAAATAATACTTCTTTATTCTTATGCCATTTTTTCTTGAAATTAAAATGCCTTTCCTGGCGAATAGTTGTATTAATCTACAGTTCTGTCAAAATTAGATTTAATTTCTCTACAGAAAAACTTTGAAGTTTGATTTGATGTAACCGAAGATCATCTATTTTTACTATTCTGAATGCATCTGAATTTAATTTTTGATTTCGGAAGTAAATGTTTCATCTAAAAACAACTAAAAATTCACGATTTGATATATTTCACTTTTAATAGTGACTAGTTTAAAATCTTGAATTTTAGTAGCAAAATTTATAGTAGACATTTGTCGGAAACTTCAGTTTGATTTACCATCTTCAAAATATAATAGTTAATTATGCAAAGACTCTTGAATTGGAAATACATTCATCGGGCAGCTTAAATACCAAATTATTATTATAAAACTCAAAAATAATTACTAATTTAAACAACTTGAAAATTTTAAATTTTATTGATAGAACTGAATCATTATAAGTAATGAGTTCGGTGAACTAGCTGGAAGCCAAAAGCGGCTAGTCTAGCAATAAATTTACGGACGATTTGTAACAAAACAAACATTAATGGGCAAAACATAGAGTAACAAAATATTTTAGAGGTAACGACTGCCAAAAAAACTGGCTGAATTGTTTACTGATTATTTTATTTCCATAGTATTATTAAAACTTCTACTTATTTTCAGCAACCGTCTGTGTTTGTCAGCCGAAAATAAAAAATGCTTACCTCTTTCTAATGTAAGAAGCAACATCATTTTCTTTAACTACAAGAAAAATCGAAAAATATACCGAATTAAAACATGTTATTTCTGGATAAACAAAAAATACTTAAAAGGACTTTTGCGTGTGATAATATTTTTTAATATACTTTTACTTATTTTGATGTTGAAAACTTTATCGTATTTAAATGAGGATGATTAATTTTAATGCCATATTCCACTCACAGATTAAGAATGTTTCTTAGCGTCTCTTGAAAGGGTACATTTAACTATCCAATAAACAAATTTCCATCCAACACTTATTTTTTAAATTAAAGTCTTACCTGACAAATAAAATAAGTTTTATCTCATTTCAGTAACTTGAATTCCTACCATACACTTGCAGGAATTCTGGAAAAATAAGGAACATGTTTATTCAGACTTGTTACACTAAAAAATATTATCGCGTGATTTTAAATTAAGCTCCAACTTTTCTCCATATTTTCAAAGAACTCTAATAAAGATAAAAATTTTGTGCACTGTAATTTCCTTTGCAGACAGATATCTTCATATCTGTAGAATCTTTTAATCTTAAAAATAAAGCTGAAAAATAAATACAAACAGCAACTTGGTGAACTTATTTCTCTCCTTAATTTATCATTCTAACAAAAATCACGCATCTTCGCTAATATAATAGTTTACCTGTTCTTTGTTAAAATATACATGATCACATTTTTTTCTTATCATTCATTATTCTTATAGAAATTATCCACATATTCCAAATAACATTTATTCATTCTTCTATGATGTCATATGTTTTACTGACGACATGCTTAGGAATCTCTGAAGTGTTATAGTCATTAATGCGTTTTTGGTATTTGAAATGGCACCATGACAGTAGACGAAAATGAATTCAGAGGCAAAACTAAATAACACTAGTTGCATGCGTTATTAAGATGTCATTGGCTACATTAAAAGTATTATCTTCGCTTTGGTTCTCCATAGAAACAGGGTTTTTTTTAAATGAAAATATTCAATATAATTAGATTTCAATCTGACAAAATTGGTAGCATCATAATTTTCACAATCTACATTAATTTTATAGCTGTTTTGAAAAAAAATGTTCGCTGCTACCACACTTGTTATTCCTACTTTTAATTTCAAACTCGATATTTGCAGTAATAACTTTAAAGGTTTTCCCAAAACTAGCTGAACCCACGGAGAGCATCTCCGCTACATTACATGCACACCATATATTTTCGACCAAATTGGCGCATTCTGCCTCCTGACGCTTCAGCTAACCAAAAATGCAACGCGAGTCAATTGTCACCAAGAAAGAAGTTGAGCCAAGGTGATGATTCAGCGCTCCAAGAAAATTCGCCAGGACAAATGAGGAGCCAAGTGGTGTGTGCATAACGGAAAAATATATAATTTTGACAATAATAAGCTCCATAATGTTCACCTCAATTTGAGAATTTAACGCGATTTCCCTTTAAACTATTTTGACGTTGATCTGAACGTTCTATGGATCGCATAAGCCCATCTGCTTCATTTCTAACTGATCTCTTTAGAATATTTTCATCCAAAGCTTCATTACATTGTAAAAAATATTGTGAACTTTACGTTATAAACTCATTTTTTGGACAAAAAGTTGTTTTTATACCAGATCGAGTATAGTAGCGGGCTACACTTATGAAGTTATGCCTAACATGGCTACCGGTTTTGTTTGCTAAACAAACCTATCGACCATCGGCAAAGGAGAAATTATCCTCTTTTCTGTACCACGTACGCTAGCATTTTATACATATAGATATCTGTGTCTTTCCTTATGAGACATAGTTTAAAATAATCCATTTCATTTACACAAATTTCAAGTTTTGGGATTAAATTATCCTTTCTTAGATTCTCTAAAATATTTATTAATATATCTGAATTGCAGATTTTACAAAAGGAATTTAATGTCTCCACTCATACATTTTCTTGCTACAGACAACTGCTTTTATCCACCGTTATTCAGTTTAAAATGCAAATGAATTTGCAAAGTTCAAAGGATATCAAGCAAAATCGTAGTTCCACCTTTTGTAGAAGGTGGGGCAGAGGAACAGGATGCTTTTGAAATAATCACAAATTCGTTAATTCAGGTAAGAAAAATTTGACTGACACATACACATTCGTGTTTACGTAGCATTTAATGATATTCATGTTCGGAAAAATTTCATGCTTCGAAAGATATTCATTTTTGCGTTATGCGTTTATGTAAATTCAACTCCGTTCTTTTCAAAAGCCAAACAGTCAATTTGAATGATTTGTTTGGGCAATCTGTTTCTTTAGCTTCAGTAAAATTGTTACATTTTATGGGTGAAAACATAAATCTTCGCGCAAGAAAACGCCTCACAGTGAGATTGGCAATTTGAAATTTCACATCATATCACCAAACAAAGTGGCATGGACTTCGTACTATCGCAATTCTAACCCTTTCACATTTTCTGGATTACGCACCTTTCATGGGTTATCAGATCGTTTTGTTTTCATTAATGATCTTCTTGAATGAAGATTGTTAATCCAAAGTAGAATTGTATTATGAGATGGAACAGATCACACACACGTATTTGCGGATTTTAAATCTGCGATGAAACTCGTGCTGAACCGCTTTAATTTGCCGCGTCTCACAAAATTGTTGTAAGCATAAACACTTTGTTCTAACGTCCACAACTGCATGATGAAGACTAAAACGCTAAGGTTTTGAACAGAGGAACGGAATGTTCTTACCCACAAATCTGCCCCTTTCTTCAAGGCTGAGTGTATAATGCTTTACAAATTCCTCTAGTTCACCCTCTATCTCTGCTGAGTAATTATTTTTTGCTTCTAATATTCATTTAGTAAAAACTACTTGAAGTCTTCAAATAGGTTGATAAGGTTAAGTTAACTGTACTATTTTCTCTGAAATACAAACGCTCTGGAAATCTTGCTGATTTTGCAATGTGAAAGAATGCAAAAGGAATACATTCTTTAATTTCTCTAAATGTGACATTTTTTGAGACAAAAAACATAATACATCATTTATTTCGAACAATTTTATTAATAAATTAAAGACAAAAAAATATTATCTTCTATTAAAACGTCTTTTTCCGATACAAATACAAGAGAAAATTATATATGCATCTTCCAAATCAAATATATTGAATATTATCTATTCGGTTAGAAAAGAATTAGTCACCTTCTTGACGTTACACTTTAATTTAGTTTTATTAATATTTAACTAAAGATAAATCTTAAACGAAAGTTTACTAACCATTCTTCCTCGTTCGAAATATGAATAACCATACACCACAGAAATACCAAATGAAATATTAGGTAAAACTTTCAATGGAACTAAACTCATTATAGTATAATAAATTAATTATGAGAAGAACAAAACTTCTGTAATTAACAGTGAGGTGAATACTAGAAGGTATTACGGTTGTTATTAGAGTATTGGACAGATAGATAATTATCCTAGTTAAAAGAGTTAAGTTAATTACTTTAAAATTAATAATAAAGGGAGAAACAGATATGTGACCTTGCATATTTTCTGTGATAATGGCATTAAGATTCTTAAAATATCTGCTTTTTCTTCGTTCCATTCTGCTTCAATATTAATAACGAATTGTTATTAAATAATCATGAAATTTCAAAATTGTGTTAGTGCAACATTTTTAATCTTCTGTTTAACCGTGCATATTGCTGTTGTTTTAAAATCATTTTACCTTAATTTAAGTTAACTTACTTTAATTTCAATGATAGTCGTTTCTGTATTCAAACTTCATATTATTTGTCAGCAATCAAAATTATGCAATTGCTTAATTTGATTTCATTTGTATAATTACTTCAATTAACTACATCATAGTTTAATGATGACCATACTCACCGTTTTCCAGGTCTTTCAGATAACATAGAAAATACTAATAGTGGTACGGCTTTCAAAAAAAGCATCCCCTTGGCATTAAAGTCAAATTTCACTTTTGTGTAAATAAGAATTTAATGCAAGATATTCACAAATATATTTAATCAAACGTTCTTTTCTTTTAACTGAATTTAGTGTTACTTTTATTTTTGGAAAGATTATACACATGTAACAGACGATTCACAATTATTTTAAGCAAATACAAACGCGAAATCAAACCCAGCCTCTATTAATCATGAAGACAAATACAGTCATATAAGAGGTCAATATAAAGGACATAATAATGAGCGTTATGCTAAGCATTCATAATCATAAATTGAGTTAATTATATCATTCAATCAATTATTTCAACACACAGCATATTAGTAGTTAAATCGTAATTCACTAATGCAGATATCAAGATAAGCCACGGCTGATAGGAGAATATGTGGATAATTCAGAAATATCACCGGGTAACCTATTATAATTTATTCTTCGATTATTTATATCAGCTATAATTGTTGTTGTCGATATCAACTCAGCTATTCCAGCTATAATGTCAAATAAACTTAGATGCTTATGAAAGGAACGCAAAAGTGGAAATATCTTGATATACCTATTCTAAATATTCCCTGATGCATCCTCCTCTTGTTTGGTGTGGAGTTTGGAGAGGGGATGCTGATTTAGACATCATTCTTGTCATCTGACCATTTATCAGGATTACGATGCCCATCGCAAGATACTGTCGCACACCTTCACAATGGGACTTCAATGCTTCTAAAATAAATCTCTGGTATTGATATCACTTATATAAACTGCTAAAAGCATAATGTGGTCTGCTAAGATTTTGAAACTGAACTGCAAATCCTTAAATGTATAAAGAATACTAATTATTTAACATTAAGGCGAATTTTGCTATTTTTCCTGAGTTTTGATCAGAGCTAAATTTTTGAAAGGTGGATTATTCGAAACTCGTATCTTGAAAACATAGTTGCGGACTATGCCAGTAGCGGTTGTTACACAACAACTCTCTAGTAATCAATAATCTTTTTTCGATTTCATATAGATGTTTTATCAAAAAGAAAAGATGTAAATATCTATTTTCATTTAACCTTTCGTTTTGCGCGGCTGTACTTGGCTTCATATTAGATCTGTCAATCTCTCAAATCCCATGTTCTTTATTTTTTCTTCTTAATCTTCAATTTTTATTATTAAAAACCTAAACTGAATTTATATTTGTACATATAAATTTATTTTCATACGTTGCGAAAGCGTCCTCTAAAATTATTGAAAAGAGATCGCATTGCAAAGGTTGTACTTTTTAGAAAGCATCGTGAAACTAGAAAAAAATTTATTAACATTAGCCCCGACGGTTTTAGACAACCATTCATAATTTTAAAGGTAAATTACTCACGACATTAAACCCATTTCTTATTCAGCATTTACAATAGTAAGCAATTTAAAATATACAAATAAAAATACCTTATCGGCGATCTGAGAGATCGGAATTTTGTTTTCAGTCTTTGGTAATGGGTGATTGAAGCCGAAGATACGTTAATGGTGTCTTGAATATCATTTTCTGAAACCACTGTCAACTTATTTCAAGGAGAAACACAAAATATATTCAAGTGATCGGAGAGATTGCCCGCTCCTAAAGGAAAGTTATTTACAAGTATTATGCGAGTGAAACTGTTAGATTGCAAAAAATGCAACTACATCATTTTTCGGTTTTACCAGTACTTTAAATAATTTAAATTTTCACCACCAAAGTTTCTTTCCTATCTTGTGGCATCTTTGGCAACTTTTAAATTTTCAACTGTAATTTTTAGTTTTATTAAATATCTTAATTTATCATGTTTATTTTTCTTGTAATCAACTTAATTATTAATTGCTTTAACTTTTTATGTAATTTCTTTTAATGTTTCAAGGTTTATTAAATTATAATTTATTTTATGTAACGGAACTATTTGCTCGCCATTTTGAACGGCGGAAGTTTTTGTGAGTGAACTGGTTTTTAGCGTCACCTGGCTGGGAGTTTTCCTTTGTCTAGATCGGCTGGTCTGAACGTGAAAGAAAGGGGTGCCCGAGGGCCGTTAGGCCTCTTTGGTTCTTGCCCCTGCAGAGATACCGATGATCCTGAGAAGAAAAAATGGTTGTAATCAGAGGAGTTTTTTTTTCAGCTATATTCTGCAAGAGTTTTGTAGATTGGAGCTTCAGCGATACGATTTTAGGCTGGAAAGATTTAATTGTTTCGCAACAGAAAAATTGCGAGAGCATGTGTCGATTTGATGAATGTGTGATGGCGTATAAAAACTGCAACGTTATATACAGATACATCGATTAATGCCAAAATTGTTGTAAAAATTTGAAAGAACGATAAGCATTACAACAAAGAAATCTGTGGGCTTTCAGTGCTTTACATATCTACATTTTTCTAAGGCAACATTTTGCTTATTCTTTCAATTCCTTATATGAGATCTCACGTGAGTTATTTTAGTTTGCTTACACCTTAGAAAACGAAGTATGTTTTCATCTTTTTCAGTTCTGACTCTAAAATTCATAGAGCAAAAAATTTGAATGAAAGAGTTTTAGATTTTGATGATAACGCTATAGAGTATTGTTTTTCAACCCTGTGAGCCCTATCCCGCCTCAAACCGCCAGTTCGACAGAAGCCGAACTCAGGCGGTTTCGGGCGCCTAGGTGAATTTTTTTAGGAAAATGTAGTTCCTTTCTTTGTTGAAAATTGATCGGGCAACCATAGGTGTCGACCTCCTGGAATTTCTATAAAGAACGTGACGATTCCATTCTGTTTTTGTCAGCGAAAATTCACTCCAGGTTTTGAGGCAATGGAATTCTCAGTCTAGAAGGGGTTCAGGGAGTTAAAGCTGCAGCATGTTTATTTGGCGTGTAATTGTATGTGAATTGTTCTTTCTGACTTTTCTTGTGCATCATAATCTTAATATATCCATTTGTTAAATATGGCAGTAATCTTAATGTAAACATTTGTTAAATAAAAATATTTAAATCAAAAAACTTGTTTTCTTTAATCTTTCAATTCTATAAAAAACACAATGTATTACTTTTGTTTCAGCTATACTTCCATTTTCGGCCAATAGTTTTTAGGTGGTCTACAAAATTAGTTGATTAATTAAGTGTAAGTTAAAATTGTATTTTTATCTGTAATTCATCCTTTAGCATCATATTTATATTAAAAAATTTGAACAAAAACATATGAACGAGGGCCGTTTTTTTTCAACCACCGATGGGCCATAAAAAAAGAGAAGAGTAGAGAACGAAATAAATTTACTTTTTTTCTACTCTTCTCTTTTTCAAAAAAGTTATGTTCAAACATGGTTACTTTTTGACATAATCGCCGTGAAGATTCAGGCATAGAACCAAGTTTCCGATCCCTCTTCGAAGAATTTTGCCGCCAGTGATGTGAGATGGGTATTAACGTTGCTTGGATTCTCCTAATTTTTCAGGAAGCTTTGGCCTCCTTGCCAGTTCTTCAATGCAGAGAAGAGATGAAATTCACTTGTCGCTAAGTAGGGGCTATACGCCGGGTGATCAGACACGTCCCATTTATGCTGCTCCAGAAGCTGCTGGGTTACAATTGCACTGTGAAGGCAACTCCAGAGGTCATCATGGCTCTTCGCAGCCGTTGTAAAGTTTGACAATAAACGGCTGTACTGATTGTTTTCCACAAACCAATTTTCTGCTTGAAGAAAGCGCATAATACTACGCAACTCGCGCTTGGCGGGAGCATAAGTTCTACCAGTCGTGTTTACGTGCCGACAGCTCAGCTCAAATTGGCCAGCTGGAATCGGCGGTAGTTGAGGTTTTGGTTAGAGACATGCGCAGTCGCCCATCGCGCATCCCCAACTCTCCCTATTTGTCTGCCTGTAAGAGGCTCGATTGCAGGTTTAAAAAAACGATCCTCGTATAACAGATTTCAGACGGAATACTCTCATCTACTTGTCTTCGATTGTCTTTTTAAAATTAATTACCACGTTAAGGGATCGTCCGTTATTAAAGAAAAATAACATTATTTTATGTTATCCCGATGAAAATATTTATACAGTTTGTTTACCTAAGCATATTTTTATATAATTAGATTAAAAGTAATTTATCATTTAAATCAATAGCAAGGAATTAATATTAAAAATTTATTTCTTGCGCTTTCGCTGTATTACTACTGATAAATAAGCATACATAAAAATGCATATTATTGCCTCTTCTGTTTAAAGTCAATTTCGATATAATTATTTTCTCTTTGTTTTCAAAATTGTCCTTTAATGTCCCTTTCCATGTTCATGAATTTTCCTTTGATTTCATTATAATATAATAATAACTAGTTTTGATTAAATAATTATTGAAATAGGGTATGTTTATTTCTAGATAAATTAATGCCTACAAACTCTTAAATGTTATATTTGTTTGAGCATTCTTTTTATTTTGTCAAATAATCAACACTTTTGCCACTGAAAAATTTACTACCTTAATTAATTTTATAAATATTAATGTTATTTTTTGGAAATATCATCACCATGCATTCAAAATCTGCTAATACTTGCAAAAATATTTCACTACTTCTTTCTCAGTTTATAAATATCATTATTACTTAGCTGAGGTGTCAGTATTTCAATCTTTTCGAATGTGTGTTCGATCTCTGCATTTTTGAGAAATTTGAACTATCTACAGCAACTAGAATCCTAATTCACAAATTTCCATGTATTCTTCAACAAATTTAGATAAATTTATTATATGAACCTTTTTAAAATTATAAATTAAATGTAACATTTTATACAATTTAGACAATTTTAGAAGTCTCCAGTACATACGTCCTTACGGTTTATATATATTTATTATGTAATTGTATTTATCCGCGCTTGCATTCTTTGTTTCTTATTTTTGTGTTATCGGTTTCTGTGCAAAAGTTTTAAAAAATGTGAATCGAGACACACGTCAACGTCTTGTTGATTTTTACCTAGTTTTTTTTAAATAAATTTTATTTACATAAGCATTTGATTCTTTAACTCTCTAATCCCAAGGAGAATTTTTTCTTCTAGCTCCTTTAAAACCAGAACTTTTTGGGAGAAAAACGACGTGAATGGGACTCTCCCAACCTGGGTGGTCATTTTCCCCATCACCCCACACCATGCTGTAACATTCCCTTAAGGCGCTCGTAAGCGGGCTGCAGTTGGCAAGGATAATTGGACCCCCTACCGCGCTTATCTCCTAAGCGATCTCAGAACCTCACCTTCACTCAAAAGAAACCAACCTCCTCAGACCGGCCCTCGTCGCTGTTAAGGGTAAATTTTTAGACCGCCCGAGACCGCCTCGCTCGGTATCAGAGGGTTAAGGACGGCATGAGAATAATGCATACTCACATTTTCTTAGAAACGGTTTATAAGTCGATTTAATAATATTACTTTAAGCAAACTATTCATAGAATGTAAACTGACAAATATTTTCAGAAACAAAGAAACCTAAAATTCATTTTGTGGAGTCCTCTAAGTAGTAATCCGTGTTATAACCGTAAACGTTTTAGTGAAAATTCATTTTGTAAACACTGAGACAACGGATAGGAGAGGGTATTTTGAAGTAAAAACACGAAGACAGCCAAACTGATATTCATGAAAATCTATTTTATATTATCATCGAATAAATCTTTCTTCTGATAAATAATCGTCATATAAATTCATTTAGTAGTCTTCGAGCAAACGCTTTCAAACAGGAAAAAGAAATTTGATATACTCTCAGCGGATCTTGGTCTTTCCAAATATACCCTTTCCTACTCCACAGTAGTAATCACAGCTGTTATATTCTCCGGTATAATACGATTACCGGAAACCACGTTTCGGATGTTCCCTTGCGTGTAGCAGAATCGGAAGAGTTACTAAACAGTTGTAACC
>BGPR01021794.1:0-18105 GCA_013235015.1 Araneus ventricosus
AAGAAGAAGACAAGCTGATAACTCCAAACGTGGAATAGATATTGTTTTTATTGGAGCTATTCTGGATTTACTGGCGATAAGTTTCATGACAACTGAATTGGTTTCACTTATGCTTTTCATGTAGACCACAGCTCCATAAGCAGCTTGCGAAGCATCAGCAAAGCCAACCAAGATGATTTTCTTGATGGTATCCGCTAAAAGGAATCTGTCAATATGCAGTTCTTCAATAAACTTTAAAGAACCCACAAATTGTGTCCACTGCTTTGCAAGAGGTTCGGAAAGTTCACCGTCCCAATTCACTTTTAGTTGCCATAACTTTTGAAGAAACATTTTTGCTTTTGTTATAACAGGTCCAATGAAACCTAAGGGATCGTACAGCCTAGCTATCACACTCAAGACATCCCTTTTGGTACAAGATGCCTTCTCAATGATTGACACTTTAAATGTGAAGGTATCCTCTGTAGGTTTCCATGTAATTCCTAATGTTTTTACTGATGGTTCAGTTGTAGATAAAAACTGGTGTTCCTGATCATTTGATGCACAACTGTTCCATAATTCTTTCGAATTGGAACTCCATTTGTGCAGAGTCATTCCACCAGCTTTTAGCATGCTGTGCAATTGTGATTGAAGCTCCTTTGCTGTGCCCAAGTCTGATGCTCCAGAAACTATGTCATCCATATACGCATCTTGCTGGGTGACATCTGAAGCTAATGGAAATCTTGAAGATTCATCCAAAGCTAACTGTTTCAGAGTTCTTATTGCTAAGAAGGGAGCACTGGCTGTGCCATATGTCACCGTTTTGAGCCTGAATTCCGTTGGGTCTGCATCCTCTCTGTCTTTCCAAATGATTCTCAACAGGTCACGCTGTGCTGGATCTATGAGTATCTGGCGGTACATCTTTTGAATGTCCGTTGTAAAGGCAAATTTATGCTTTCTGAATCTTGTCATAATTTCAAAGATGTCTTCCTTGACAAGTCCCTTCAAAAGGTGATCATTGAGACTGCTGCCGGATGTTGTAGGAGAAGAGGCATTGAACACAACACGAAGCTTTGTTGTTGTTTTTTCAGGTCGAAAAACTCCATGATGAGGAAGGTAGTAGCAAAGAGGTGAAGCTGACTTTACATCATTCACTTTCTCCATGTGATCGAGATCCAAGTATTCTTGCATGAAATCTTGATACAGATTTTTCATTGCTTCATCTCTTGAAAGCCTTTTCCAAAGCTGATCTAGTCTTTTTATTGCCATGGTTTTGGATTCTCCTAACTTTTCAATATCCTTTACTGGCATCTGGACAATATACCTGCCTGTTTCATCACGTTTATGCGTTGTTTTGTAATGATGTTCACAAAACTCTTCTTCTTCACTTAACATTTTCGCGGGTTCATTAATGGTCTCTACTTCCCAGAATTTTCTCAAACAATCATCTATACTTTGAACTTGCGATATGAAGCCACAGTATTGTACTGGGGTACTTGAATTGACAGCTCCAGAGGCTACATACCCGAAAACTGTGTTTCGAAACACTAGACCACTATTGGGTGACCTGATTTGATCATTTTTGATAATGTCAAAGAATGACTGAGCACCAATTAGGATATCGATTTTCCCTGTTGTTGCAAATTGAGGATCTGCTAAATTATCCGGAATAGTTGCGTTTTCCAAATTGTAGGTAACTATTGGTAGAAAATCGGTTATCTTAGGAACCACAAGGAAGTCCAGTGAAGTTCTATATGATCCACTTCCGTTTTGAATTGTCGCTCGTAATCTTGATTTTACTTTAGTTTCGTTTCCGCCTAAACCAGAAACAGCGAAATTTGTTTTTTCTTGAGGAAGACCTAACCTATTGGCGAAGTCTGCGGTCATTAGATCTTGACCGGATCCTGAATCTAGAATTCCACGTGCTTGTAGAAAGCTGCCATTGAAGTGATTTAGCACCCATACTTTTATGGTGGGGAGAACTGTGCATTTATTTGTTTTATCTATGCAAGAAAAGGAATGACCTATGTTATCCTGTGGAGATACATTACTGCGAAATTCATCTGCGTTGGGATTCAATTCTTGACTGCTTGCTGCTTTCTCGACAGATACTGCATTTGGGAGATTGCGATGGACTGTATTACCGTTTCTATGCAATAGCGTGTTGTGACGACAACCACATTCTTTACAAGTGCTTTTTGAATTACAAAACTTAATAAAATGCTGATCACTCAAACAATTCAAACAAAGTTTGTTCCGAATTGCGAATTGATTTCTCTGATCGACAGTTAATTTCATGAAAGCTTCACATTTGAAAATTGGATGGTTCAACTTACACATGGCACATGGACGCTCAACCTTGTTAGGTTTCACAAAGAAAGTTTTTGGCTTTCCGTTTCTGTCCAGAAAAGGTTTGGGTTTGACAGCTGCGTTTTTATTGATGTTTTCTAATATCTGAGCTCGCTTTTCTAAAAACGAAATTAAATCATCTAATTTGGGAACTTCATTAGAACTTAAGCTAGATTCATAATATTGCCGTGACTGTTTGTCTAGCTTACTGATAACAATGTTTAAAATTAAAACATCTGAAAGATTATTCCTATTATATTCAAGAACTTTTAATCCACGGATGCTTTTCTTTATATTGTCAGTTAAATTTCTCAGATCTTTGGCTGACTCAGTGGTTAATTTTCCTGCTTCTAAAAGTTCATTTATGTGAAGTTCTACTAACAACCTTTTATTTTCGAACCTGTCAGTCAATGCTTTGAATAATGAGTCGAAAGTATCATCAATTGATTGCAAGTCCTTTGCAGGTCCAGTTAAAGCAGAATTTAGATAATGCAATTTTTGTTCTTGTGATAGTTGATTGTTTGATGTGATTAAGTTGTTAAATTGCAATTTGAAATTGTTCCATTCCTCATATCTACCTGAGAACTTTGGGAGAGGAATTTCCGGCAATTTAATAGTTGGAGTATTTGAAAACGAAACAGTACTTTGCATGGAAGTTACTGTTTTTTCCTCCAACAACTTGATTTGTTTTTTAATCTTTATGCGAGATTTAACAATGCTTTCACTAAATTCCTCACTTGCATTTATTTCTTTATCATACTCATTTGGATCCGAAATAGATGCTTCTATTTTAGAATTCAATGAATTTAGCGAGCTGTCCTTAGCGTTTAACTGCTCTAAAAGTTCAACAAAATAGTCAATTTCTTTTGCTTCCGCGCGCGCGCGCGCGCGTTTCAATGAAATTATCTAATTCTGAACTTAATTTCGTAATGGCATCTCTAATTGATGAGCGCTTTCTAATAAGTTTTTCTAACTTTTCCATCCTTGCGATTAAACAGGAAAACAAAGTTAAGAGATTGTCCTACCTTGCTGATGGTGCGACGATGCTTATCCAATCACTGTTGTGAATAATCCCTTTGTGAGCACTGTTACATTGGAATAAACTGTTATTTTTAATCCAATCGTGAGCACAAACACTATGAATCAAATATTCCGTTTGACGTTCTTAAAATGCGATGTCTCATGCGACTAAATGTACATTTTTTTTTAATGCGATCGCTCCGGCTCGACGGACCAGAATGTTTATTGAGAGCTTTTAAAGTATACACTGCGAGAAACACACCGTTGCGATGGTTTTTTGGGAACAAACTGAATGATTTCAACAGAACAGCAACAGGAAATACCATCCATAAATCAAAAAAATACATAACAACCAGAGGGCGCGAGCGAGAGGCAGACGCACTGGCGCCAACAGGCCTTTTCTGAAAAATTTGGGACACGGCCTCAAAAATCGTAACGTATGGCCACCGTAGACTCCCTCCTTCCAATTCAAAGTTCCATTTCAATTCTTATGAAATAATAACATGAGAAAAATATGAAACGCTTACCTATTAAGGTATCCGACTGGTTTAAAATCGTCGTTTTTGATGAAATTATCGAAAAACTTTATATGACTTAATTTTGTAACCTGTTTAACCAGCTTTCTAAAACTGTTTCACTTTTTACTCTACGTGAAATACAAATGGAGTTACAGCTGTTTTATTACCGAACTGTAAGCATTATTTTATGTTGCATGAAAACTTTAAATGCGTTTTCTGAGAAATGATATTTTTGAGGAAAACTGTCGACCGTAACAACGATTTCTCAAAAAGTTATTCAAGTATTGATATGAAATTTTCTGAGGTTGTTTTCTGTAATATGCTTGATGTTTTCCTCTAAAAACTAAGGTCGATTTTGAAATCAAATAATATTTTTAAGTGTTTAAATATAAACGAAAAGCATTTTTTATGAAAAATTACCAGTTTAGTAACTATGTTCAGCTATACCTCAGAACTATTTTGAAATACAAGAAATATTTTAGAGCATAACACAGATAACTGTCATAAAAATGTACTCCTACAAGGATTTATGTATATTTACAATCTGATTTTGTCTATGGCTGTTAGCGTAAGGCAAATATTTTAGTCATTTTTCTTCAAATTTATCAGTTTTTTTAAAAAAAATATTATTTTGAAAGCCTAATTTTACAATATTTTCATAGTTTTAAAACATATGCAGTTGAAAAATAACATTAAAAAATATATATAAGTTATTTTTCAAAAAAATGTCTCCGAACACAGTGTCAATTCTTCTTTCTTTAAACTCGTGAATCGATCAATGATGTCGTCACAAAACGGCGTACTCCCAAACACAGAGAAAACAGGTCAGTTATAAATTTATTTATTTGATATTATGTTATACAATATACATCCGTATTATAAATTAGAAGAAAGATAGCCTGAGATTTTTGTTTTTCGCAAATTGTTCTGTTACCTTAGTAAAGTCAATTTCTATATTATTATAGATCTTCAAAACAGCAAGTGCAGAAAGCCTCTCTTGACACATACTATTTCTAAGGTATGATTTTAAAGATCTTAAGCATGAAAAACTTCTCTCACATGATGCAGTTGAGACAGGTATCACAAGGAGAATTTCGATCAGTTTTGTCAAGTATAGAAATATATATATCACAGAGTTCCTTTTCAACAAGAAAATTGCATCTTTTCCTCAGTTCTGTTATCTCTGTGTATATTTCTGACAAAGAGTCGATGTATTTTTTGTACATTTTCTGAAAAATTTGTATCTCTCCCTTTATTTTTTCCATATCAAGATCATATGTTTCAGAGACTTTTTGAATTGATGCATTTTTTATAATCTTTGATGGATTGGAACATGTTTACATCTTTTAGAGATCGAAAAATATCCGACTCATTTTCTTTGAACCTTTCTTCTATTGTGTTTAAAGAGCATCTATAACTGGAAAAGCAATTTCCGTTCGATAGAACGATTTAACACCTTGTAGCATGCTGAAGGAACCGCCGCCTGTTTTCGAAGACATCTTTCTAGAGATTGGAAGTTTTGGAGAAGTAAACGATTTTGCTTCACAAATATCGTTCACAAAATCGTAGTTATCGTTATATCCACAACTTTTCAAAAAAAAAAAAAACTATTCACTTTGGAATTCATGCAAGCATTCTTTTGTTGTATTAACCAGTTCCTTAACTGTTAAAAAATTAGCGATTTTGATTGCAAAGCTTCTGAAAGCGTATCTGTAGCTTCCAAAAGTCTTTGGATCAGAAGTAGACAAAAAATGAATTGGAAACTTTCGATATTGTTCAGCAAAGCTTCAGCTTGCGATCCATTTTTCGATGGATCGTTAATTTTGAACTTTGAAAAGTAGGGGGGGGGCAAGGCTCCTTTACTTTTGGAAGTGAGGGGGGCAGTTGCCCCCCGGACGAGCCGCCTATGCCCCTTGTTATCTCAGTGGCTTATCTTGTGTAAACAATTCCCAAGGCATGATATTTTTTCGCCCTCTTATCGTAATTGTCTTTAAAAAGTGACATAAATGTATTAACGCTATGTAAACACGGTCAGTAACGTAGCGAGGATAGGTGGCGCTCGGGGTATGGTATTATTTTTATGCCGCCTCATCATATTTTAATTTAAAAAATGGCAAAAACTCAGTAATCTTTTGACTTCCCGACGCCTGCTAAAACTGGTATCCGAGGCATCTATGCCCCTCCCCACTTGCCTCCCCCCGACTTTCTCATACTAACGCTTAATGGAGTTCTTACTTGGAGACCGACAATTTTGATACTTTAACCGAATAATTCTTTGAACTGCTCCAATTAATTTGCTATCCCTAGAACCAGAGACGTGCCTTCTGCTGCACGCGGTAGACATTTTGACACTTGCAATGGATTGCGCAGATTTAGTGAGCCGTAACGGCCCGTTACTTATATTTAATCCTTAATATAATAAGTGCGAAAGTGTGTCTGTCGGTCTGTCCGTTTGTTTCGCTTTCACGGCTAAACTACCAAACCAATTTGGATGAAAATTGGCAGGGTTGTAGCTTGAAACCCAGGAATGGACATAGGATATGTGATTTTATCATAAATTCAATATTTTTGTCTACGGATAACAATTAAATAATTAACAAAGAAATGCCCAGTGACTCAGAGATGCGCGATGAAGATTCACGTGATCTTTCAGGAATGCTAAACACGTGGAATAACTTATTTTTAAAGTCAAACATCACGTGATCATACAGAAAACCGCAATGATATTGATGAGAAAAGATATAAATAATTAATTTGAGGAATAATTACTCAACTCGACGCTTGATTTTAATTTTTTGAGTTTTCAGTCTATTTAATTTTAATCATTTATATTTTTCCTTCTCAGAATTTATTCAAGAAATTGTGGATAAATTGACGCCGGGACAGATTTGATACAGTTGCAATAGTTTTTGTATTAAAATTTTGAAATTAATGTTAATTATAACTAATGGGAAAACATACTAAGATATATTTTGTTTTATGTATTCTTTTGAATGGTAGAAGCGGATAGCATGGTGGATGATATATTCCACAGATTGTAAAGGCCCGATCTTACCATTGAGTACGATGATGTTATTTACAGTAAAGGAGAATTAAATTAGGTAGAAGACTTACGTGATATTACGATAACTGGTAAAGATCTATCGTGCTTTGGAATGAGTAGACCGCGTAGGATCGAGGAAATTATTAATGACCTAATGCAGAAACTACTCTACGATACAGAAGAATTGTAACAGCGACTAACTGAGTTCGTTCCACGGTTGAACTCAGGGCAAAAGAAAAAAAACACGTTTTCAATAGTATTTTTCAACAGATTGAAAGTGTAGAAGGGTGGTTAGTTTTTCACAATGCTCTTCTTTAAGACAAAAAAAAAATCTGCTGACGCAGTAGTGAGAGCTATAGAAGGTTATAGCATTGTAATTTCTTAATTGCTTTTTTTTCGTCTTTAATTTCCTTTGATTGTATTTTAATTTATGTAATTTGGTAATTAATCAAGATTTTGTGTTTAGGAAAGTTTGAAAGTGCGTTTAGGAATTTGAAATTGTGAGAAATTGTCTTGGTTATTTTAACCTTTTTCCTATGAAGCAGTGTACTTTAGGATTGTGCCGATTTTCGATGCATCGGAAAATATCGATATTACGCAATCATCGCCGTTCCAATGTCTATATTGTCGTTTTTTTGAAGCATCGGAAATTCCGATTTACTCGCGATGATGTGTACGATGTTTCCCGATGCAGCGTAGACATCGATGTCCACACGCGCCGCGAAGAGCATTGTTCCCGATCGCACATCGATGACCGCAAGTGCGCGGCATTTCTCCGAATCATCAGTGACTACCGTGGCGTGTCTTTCTTCCATCGTGACTTATCAAGCAGAGACGTACGTTGCGAAGTGCGGATCGTTGTGCTGACACGATGAATCCCGATGTGACCGCGAATGAAAATAACTCATCTCTCAGTCATCGAAACGTGCATTACTTCGTGTGGCCTCGTGCTTTCTTCTAATCGTGTAAATTCTCTGGTGTTGTTTTAATTACAAGGGTATAATTATCAATCCTGCCGTTCATCGTTTGTTTGGTTGAAGAGAAGATCGTATTAATTGTTTTTAATATACGATTTATTGTTGATAACTAGACAAATTTATAGTATTTTTTGACACTTTATTTGTTAGGTAACTAAGGATTGAGTTTATTATAAGCATATAAATGTCTTAATCAACCACTCAAAATTGTAAAAATGGAAAATTAGGCAATAGTAAGTGCGAAACATTGATGTATCGAAACATCGCGATGTATCGAAACATCGCGATGTATCGAAATATCGCGATGTTAGAGTGGCGATACATCGCGATGCTAAAACTTGAACATCGCCCAGTCCTAGTGTACTTTGTGAAGAAATTTTGTATTCGAATTTGCTGGCGTTCTTCGGAACAGTGAGTGGCTCGATATTTGTATGTCCGTAAGGACAGGTCAAATTACTAGTTATACTTATAGCATTGTAAGCTATCGGTTTGGGACGAATGTACAATATCCCAAAAAAGAACAGTTGATTGAACTATGAAAGATATTAATAACAACCAAAGAATGCTACGAATATGAGAGTCCAACTGTTCAACGACACTGAATCAGACTAATCTTTTGAAAATTGGTGAAGGCCGGTTTAAAAGAGATTCAAACAGTGTATTAAATTGAAAGGGGAATTTTTCAAAATCGTTCATAGCACAGAGGAACTGATAAGCAAGGTTTATCCTGCACTACAAGCTAATATGGAGAATAGAGAATAGTTGTTGAATGGGTAATTTTGGCACTGACAAATAAAGGTTTAGGTCAGATAAATGAAAAAAAAAATATGTCACAAATGTAGAAAGATATTACAGAATATTTATCTGTAGATACGGTAATGGGCAATAACAAGTAACATCATATCCTGTAAAGTTCTTCAACTACTTAGAATTGCCAGGGGTACCTTCACAAAATTACATACCTAGGTCAAAACGTCGTGGGAGCTACTGTTATGACTGCCATAGCGAGAGGAGAAAGTGTTTTAATTCCACGCCAACAATACCGAAGTATTCTCCGATCCCAGTTCAAAAGGTAACAATTCCCTTTAAAATTAGCATTTGCCGGGCTTAGGGCCTGACATTCTTAGGGGGTAGGTGTACAGATCATTCAAAATGGTAATTCAAGCCTATGCTGATTTGAATTTCTCTAAACATGAAACAATTATTTCCAAACAAACCTGTACATTAATATTTCTGCGAATCCATCACCGTTCTCCACTTTCAATCTTGACCTGGTTTGATCCAAATGACAGTGCGCGCTTCCTTGTTGGTTACCGTCGCCAGGGTTATGGTTATACCTCACCCCGATTGTTTTCAATGGAGTCAAACCGGCAACAAAACTTGCTCCGAATCGGTATGCGAAGAAAATATTTAGAGGAGGAAGAAAGTTACTCTAAATTCTAATTAATAATTCTTTTATTATACGCAGTGACTCTTCGTCTATTAGAGGCAGAATTTGAGCACGCCCTGCAGTTATTTTAAAAACTTGTGTTTCCGATCGTTTACTTTTCCTTATTGAGATTTCGACGAATGGCAGGGCAAAAAACGCGCTTTGAGCTGCGAGAAAAACAGCTCAGAGATGCTTCAAAAATCGTTTAAGGCGACATACGACTCTTAAACCTCGAAAAAAATGGTGGAAAACTGTCAAATTCGATACATTATATCTCTGAAACAATGCAATTCACAAACTCACTTTTTTTCTAGAAGAATATCTGTTCTTTCTCTTATAGTACACACATTTTCAAACCTTCATTTTTTGGTATGTATTTATTTGAGAGAGTAATAAATATGGGTATAATTTTTGGAGAAAAAATGAGATAGTCACCTTGCGCGTACGATTACGGATAAAATATTTATCTAAACACAATATTTTGTGAATCTGAATAATACAAATAGTCTGTTTAAGAAACTGAACCACAATTTATTAACATTTAAATTTAATTTCTATTTTATATACCGATTTAAAATAAAAATGTTAAAAATAGTTAAAATTTCAACTTTTCTAACCCTCCCCAAAAAACTTCTTTGGAGAAATATGTACAAAAATGTGGTTCAATTTGTAGAACATAGCACAATACATATTCAGTAAAAATTGTATGTAAATATATTCAATAGTTTTGAGATATCGTGCGCGAAATATAGAAAAAAACACATTTTGAGGTATAGCGCTTTAAAGATATGGCCATATTCAATGTTTATGTTGAAGAGCTGGTACATTTTCCTTCATAAATCTCATAATTATGGGAATTTTTTTTAACGCGGATTGTTCTAAATCGTTCACAAAAGACAGGAAAATAATATATATTTTTTCATAAAATCGGAAAATTTTCGAGGTTTAACAGTCGTATGTGCCCTTAATACGCATGGCAAAGGAGCATTATCCTTTGCCATGCGTATTGCACTAAAGCCGGCAATTCATCTGTACTCCATTTCCATTCCATTTGTCCCAAGACTGCTTTTTTCCCACCCATTCAAGTCGAAAAATCAGGCACGTCATTCACTTGAGGCTCCAAAGTTTGTTTTGAAATAAGGTTCAAAGTCGCAGAATTCTACCCCCTTCCCCGACGCGGGAGATTTCGAGTTTCATTTTCAACCTCGACGCGAGGTCTCAATGCAGGCAAACCCTTCGATCTTCCCGCTACCCTCCCTCGAGGCCCCAAATTGGAATCGGCGCAAGAAGTGTTGGGTTTTGAGTTCGTTGGAATTGCAGCTTCCCCAAGCCGCTATGCCAATTTCCATCGGTTTTTAAAACTGACGCTTGCTTTTTACTTTCTCGTATGCGAAGTATACAAAGAGAAAGTATTGTAATCGTCAAAAAATTCCAACTCAAGAGTTTGACGAATCTTCACGTTTTAGACCTCCATGAGTCCGAAAAACACAATTTTGGAATTATGTCTGTCTGTGTGAACCGAAAACTCGAAAATTATTAGAGCTACGGGGATGAAATTTGGTATGTGATCTTGACACATAATTTGTAGGTTTTTATCAAATTTTGTACAAAATCCGTCTACGGGAAGTCTGTCTGTCCGAAGTCATGTGAACACTATAACTCAAAAACTTGAATAGCTAGATGGATAAAATTTGGTACACAGTTTTATCGTCATGAATGTAGGTCCGTATAAAATTTTGGGCCAAATCCGTCAACGTGTTGACTGTCTGTCAGTCTCTATAATCGCATATTTGTATCTCATAAGCCCTTTGGCTTAGATAAATAAAACTTGATATTGCGGATGCTAACATTAATTATAGATCTGTGCCCAATTTTCATCTCAATCGGTTGACAAACAGGTGTTCAAATTGCATATTTAGTTCAAAATGCAAATGCACAAAATGCACATTGCGACTGTGTGTTGGAGAGCGTTTCGCTTATTTTACTCAAGTGAGTATGGTTGGCGTTTGACATTGGCGGAAATTGTAGCGAGCCGCAAACACGCGCTTCGGAAATTATGGCAATCCCCAAAACGAAACGTTTTGACATTCTCCAGGTGGTCGTGTGATTAACCAGAGGTGTAGTGAAATGTTGTGCGATATCTATAGTAAGATTTCGTACTCAAAAACGTCAAATAAAGTTGTGGTACCTCAGCGCGCGTAAAAATTGCGAACATAAGAAAAATTTTTTGCAAAATATTAAGTTTTTGGGAATTCTTAAATTTTATATGTTTCATTGTAAATCACCATTCATAATCTTTTCTTCAAAATAACCAGGCCTTGGGTAAATACCCAAAAAATATTTACCTACAAAACTGGGTGTTTACCCACCCCGCATTACTGGTCGTATGCGAGAAAGTTTCGGGGAGGCCACTCCCGCTGGTTCCTTCCCGTGTTCCAAAAATTCCATTTGGATTACATGTGAATGGCCTGCTTAAAAGAATTGAATTATAACGTAATATTGGCGCTTGGCCAGTTGAAACGCTTTTGTTTTCTTCTACCCCTTCCTCTCGATTTGTCTTTTTTCGATTTCTTTTTTATCGATAGGGTAGACCGGGGCTAGGTGGCCGTTTTTTCTTCTAAGAATTTTTTTAAAAAAACGGAATTCAAAATTTTTTAAAAATTTTATGCTGACACAATCATGTACCTTCAGAAAGAATTCGCCGTAGAAAAATTTGAATATTTTAACTATCAGCATTAACTTAAAACCCCAAACTGATACCAAGTTCCTTGGGCCAACTTGCTCCTACAACGGGGTAAGTTGACCCACTACTAGTATGAAGCGACTATATCACAAACGTTCTTCTATATTATTATATTTTATTAATATAAATAACGCAGTTGTGTTATTATCCGCATTATGTCTATTATATACAAATTTTGTGCATTTCTACTCAATAGAAACTTGGATACAGCTTTTATGGTTATCGTCAAATAGTATTGTATAGCAGCGTCTCCTATATTGTGTAGTATAACCAAAACTGAATCCACATGATTTTTCATAACAAGTATCTTGTATACTAAATCTGGTGCAATCCCATCCCACATATTCAGAGATATTTCTATACCGCACATCCTGAAAAACTGTGTAGCCGCCGGACAAAAGTGCTCCATGCGAAATGGACCAACTAACCCCATATCGCCATTTTTACTTTCTCGTATACGAAGTATGCAAAGAGAAAGTATTGTAATCGTCAAAATATTCGAACTCGAGATTTTAACGAATCTCCACGGTATAGACCTCTCTGATTCCGAAAAACGCAATTTTGGAATTATGTCTGTCTGCGTGTCTGTATGTCTGTGAACACGATAACTCGAAAACTATTAGAGCTACGGGGATGAAATTTGGTATGTGGTCTTTAAGTATAATTTGTAGGTTTCTGTCAAATTTTGGACAAAATCCGTCAAAGGGAAGTCTGTCTGTCTGTATGTCCGAAGTCATGTGAACACTATAACTCAAAAACTTGAATAGCTAGATGGATAAAATTTGGTACACAGTTTTATCGTCATGAATGTAGGTCTGTATAAAATTTTGGGCCAAATCCGTCAAAGGGTTGACTGTCTGTCGGTCTGTATAATTTACTATTGAAACCAATCCGTTATTTCCACGCGCATGCGTACTGGAAGCAATCTTCTGTGCACTCGAAAGGAGCGAATTCCGTCAGTTTGTCCTTGAGACGGCAGGAGTGAAACCTAACAGTGTGCGATAGATGCGTTTTAATCGATACGCATCTCTTTGAATTGGATTCTTTACCTAGATATTTTTCAATCACTATAATGAAAACCCTTCTGATACTCATTGGATTCTGGATAACAGTAGATTTGAAGCCACCCGGGGGAAGGAGAAACGGCACCTTTTTGGGGAAGTATACGAGAAAGTTTAGGAGAGAACACTCCCGCTGGTTGTTTCTCATGAGAGTAGGAATTTATTCTAAAAGCATTTCGATAAACAAACAATCCCTAAAGTAACAATGAAGAATTATTTTTCTGAATACTATTTGTAAAAATGGAAACTGTAATTTATAAGCAAAGAAAAAAACGATTATTTATAAGTGAGGCGATTTACTCAGTTTAGCAAAAATTACAAAATTTTAATTGGTTTTTTAATGGACGCTACCTCTTCAATGACGCTGATGTGGAAGTAGGAAGACGGGATAATAAACACTTGTCTGGACTGACAGCGTTAAATACAGGAAAGTTTTAAAAATATCGCGACTGGCCAACGTGCCCCTATGGCCAACTAGCCCCGGTCTACCCTATATTTAAAATAATTGGGAAAATCAGAAAACCTGTCCCCAGTTCCAACCTCTGGACCCATTTCGACAATTTTTATTTGATATGGAAGCTCATGACCGTCATCAATGTTCGCCTGCCCAGCACCGCATTCCATTTTCGAGAGAAATCGCAAAATAAAACTTTGGCAGGGTTCTTCAGCCTCTACAATCGCCAATTTATTTCGCCAAGTTGCAAACACAGCAACAGGCTTTTGATAATACGGGCGAACAGCTGGTCGCCGAAGGCGGCTAATTTTGATTTATTTTTTAACCATTGTGTTTCAGTGTTGTTCCGAAAAAAATACTTCCGGTTGAAAGCAAATTACAGTATAACCGTCGTTTACAACAGTCCATATTGGTCCTCACTTTTTTACTTTCTCGTATACGAAGTATACAAAGAGAAAGTATTGTAATCGTCAAAAAATTCGAACTCGAGTTTTTGACGAATCTCCACGTTTTACACCACCCCGAGTCCGAAAAACACAATTTTGGAATTGTCTGTCTGTGTGTGTGTCTGTGAACACGATAACTCGAAAGCTATTAGAGCTACAGGGATGAAATTTGTTATGTGGTCTTTGAACATAATTTGTAGGTTTCTGAAAAATTTTGGACAAAATCCGTCTACGGGAAGTCTGTCTGTCCGCTGTCATGCGAATACTATAACTCAGAAACTTGAATAGCTAGATAGATAAAATTTGGTTCACAGTTTTATCATCATGAATGTAGGTCCGTATAAAATTTTGGGCCAAATCCGTCAAAGGGTTGACTGTCTGTCGGTCTGTATAATTAACGGATTCTTTTCAAAAGTAATCTCCGCGCGCATGCTTACTGGAAGCAATGTTCTGTGTTCACGAAAGCTATGGAGCGAATTACATCAGTTTGTCCTTGAGCCGGTAAGAGCGGAAAATCGTACGCATCTCTTTGAATTTGATTCTTTACCTAGATATTTTTCAATCACTATAATGAAAAACCTTCTGATAGTCGTTGGATTCTGGGTAACAGTAGGTTCGAAATTTTTTAGCCACGCGGGGGAAGGGGAAACGGCACCTTTTTTGGGGAAGTATACGATAAAGTTTAGGGGAGAACACTCCCGCTGATTTTAAAAATATGTTTTATTGTTTCAAAGAATTTAAGGACTTAATTTTTAAAAAATGGTGTGAGTGATCCCCCCGAATACTCGTATATTGAAGCAATATAGCACGTTTTGTAACACATCGAAGAATCCCGAGTATTTATTTTGGACGCCTTCCCTCTCTTCCAATTGGCACCAAAATCGGTATAGATCTGCAATTTTAGTGCCAATCCTCACACCAAATTTCATTTGTCTAGCTTGTTGCGTTTTTGACTTGCCACATCCATAGGCTGATCGGCATAGTTCGAAAAATGGTTTTTTATTTGAATTGAGTGCCGTCTGAAACATAGAGATTCAACAAATTCTAGAGGTCGAATTTTTTGACGATCATAATATTTTCCCTTTGTATACTCCGGATACCTGAAAGTAAGAAAAAATCAGCTCTAATAAATACTTAAATTCAGTTTTACACCCTCTGGTACTGGCTTCCAGGACACATGTCCTGCCTGTCCACTCTAGTTCAGTGGCGGCTCGTCAGCTCAGAAACAAGCAGTGCTGCAAAAGTTATGTAGAGCTAAGTTGTAGGAAATTTTGTGCTGATTATTTTATTATATTACAATAATATGCTGAAAATTGGTAGTTTTTTAGTTATAATCAAAAATAACTGGGGAATTTTTTTTCATGTTTTTTGGCTATAACTAAAATTCCAACACAAATTATTGGTGGCAAACCACAGATTCGTAATCAGTATCCGAAAAAACATAAAGAAGCAAAAAATTACAACTCTCCAGAATTGGATTTTAAAAAACTACTTAACGACTGAACTACTGAGAAAAAGCGCAAGAAAAGAAAGCCAAATGAGGAAATCGCGCCAATCGTGAGCTGATCCGGAGAGCAGCTCAAATGAATGCAATTTCAAGCGGAGAAAGGGTTGCTTTTCTACCGCTTTGCGTTGCTCATTGTGTTAATTTCATATCCTGAGGAGGAGCAAATTTTTCTGCAGCTCTGGTCTGTCTCTCTCTTAATTCTTGATTGATTTTCCGTCTTCTTTTTACATTTTTTTATTACTTTTTTGCCATTTTCGTTGATTATTGAATTCTCAAAGTGGACAAGTAAGCCAATTAGAATAAAAAAGAAAATACAATCTTTTGAAATAATTTCAGGGAGGACTGCAGCTCTACAGCTCTTATGGACGAGTCGCCACTGCTCTAGTTGCGCCACTGAATAGTACTGACAGTAGATAGCATTCGACCGCGGGCCCCTTAAGCGCGGGGAACAATTGGTCTAATCGGCTAAAGGCTGGCCGTGCTCACGATTTTCAATTTCCCTGGTTTACACAACTATTCCTCTGGTCGTCTGAAAAGTTTAAAAGAACGGCCCATTCATCCCGTATTTAGTTTTGCCTTTCTTTCTTTCTTACAAGTCTCAATTAAATTAAGATGGGTCGCTAATTTCCTAAAAACTGATGTTGGTAAATATCATTATAAGAAAAGTTAATCTACTCTTCTTAGGGGTAAATAAATAAAGGTTTTAAAGCATTGAGAGAAAAATAAAGTTAATGAAGCCATGAAATGTTTTAAAGAAAGCAGTTGTACTATACAATAGAGTGCTAAGAGGTGTGATGTATCACAACTCTCTTATTCAAGTTGCGTAAAACGCGAGAAAAGAGGCAATTTTTCAAGTAAGTTAGTTTGCCTTTTTTGGGCGTGTTAATTACAGTAGGGTTAATTTAAACGAAACGGACAATGGTATATTGTCTCTGAATAAATAATTATTATTATTGGAAGCTTCTGTTCTCCAAAGCTATTTGAAAATTCCTCGAAAACCATTAAGAAAGGAGTTTTTAAAAGTTTTTTTCTTATATTTGTTACAAGTGAGGATATCCGGATATTGTTTTAAAAATTACCGAATTACACACTGAAATCTCAGAGGATATCGCATTTGGGTACCAAAGTGACATTGGTAGCAAACAAAAACAATTTTCGATCGGCATTATGTTTTTCTTTTGCAAAAGTTTAAGACCGCTTTGTAAGATGCGAGAAATTTGAATGTATACGAAAACTATGGTACGAAATCAGTTGGGGAGAATCGTATAACATACAATCGAGTATAGTACACATTTTACACTGGAGATTCAGTCCAGAGGACATTTAGGGGACGTCTACAAATTGATGAAGACGAAAATTATTTGGGCCCACTCCGTTTTACAGGAAGCTGACAATTTTTTGAAACTTCCATCAATCGTTTTACGTCTTATGCATATTAATTAAATGCGTTTTCATAAAAATATCATGAATATTCGGGATTGATGAAGAAGAGTATTATTTAGAATCCACCCCATTTCACAGGAAGATGACAATTTTTTGAAACTTCCATCAATCGTTTTACGTCTTATGTATATTAATTAAATGCGTTTTCATAAAAATATCATGAATATTCGGGATTGATAAAGAAGAATATTATTTAGAATCCACCCCATTTCACAGAAAGCTGATAACGTTTTGCAACTTTCATCAACCGTTTTGTTTGATGTTCACAATATTTACAAGCATTTTTGTAAAATTATCACGAAAATTCGGGAAAATATAAAGGTTTCTTTAAAACATCTCAATTTTTTTTCAAGGTTTTTTGCTTATAACATGCAGAGTTTTGCACCAAATTTTGCGAAACTAATAGAGTACTCGACAATATGTAATAGAAACATTGTATTAAAATTTCAGTTAATAGCTTAAATATTTGAGGAAATATGAATATTTGTAGTAAATATTTTTTAACTGCGCATGCGCGAAACATAGCATTAAATTTTCTTTCATAACGTCGAAGCTAGATATATAAGGCAACTTATATAAAAATTCCAGTTGAACGTCATTAAGATTTAAAAAGTTGTCGGGATTCAAACAAGCAGAATTTCTGCAGTTTTTAAGAGAAACAAAATGATGAGGGGTTTTTCCACAAATAGATATTTTTTAAACTTGAATCTCCAAGTATTAATCGTCAAATTTCGATTTTAATTATGAATTTAATTTAGATCAAATGGGTACTTGGGGTATTCAAATTTCATAAAATTCAATACTGCTGTTCGAAAATTCAAATTTCTTGCATTTTACAAAGTGGTCTTAAACTTTTGCAAAAGACTGTAGAAGTAATCATATGCGTTCCGATTCTGTGTCTCTTATGTTTGAAAATTGGGAATGCTCTCATCTCGACTTTCGTGTAAACTTCTACATAAGTATAAGGATAATGTCTGGGGGAGCCATTGTCTCTTGCTTCCAATTTTTGTGACAAAAAATTTAATTTTTATTTCATTTTAGCTGGCTAAAACTAAGAATTATATATATATATATATATATACATAATTCTTTTATATATAATGTTTTCGTTGTTGCAGTCATAAAACAGCCGAGTTGTT
>BGPR01021795.1:0-26061 GCA_013235015.1 Araneus ventricosus
ATTTCGACGATATTTTAAAAACCGGCATTTCTATTTAGTCTCACTTCATCTCTGGTTATACTTTTGTAAGCATAAAGCAACGTTCTACAGATATTTAAATTTATTTCAATTAATGCCAACAATAAATATTATGTCATGTATATATTGTTTATTTTAACGTTATGAAGCAAATTCTCAGTATTCACATGTCACATAAAATTCTTTTTTTCTCTTAATTTCTAACATTCAGTGAGGAAGTCTTTTGATGTTAAAATCATTTAAACCGCGTAAATGATTTTTTAAAATTTTTCATATGTTGTAAAATTGTCTAGAGCATGCCGTCAATTTGATTTTATATCTTATCAATTTTAACAACTCTTGTAATCATCTAATTATACAGGGCTGCAAAAAAATACTTTTTGAAAATTGTTTTAGTTTTGATAACTGATTTTTATATTATTTTAAGTACTGGCTTCAAAAATGAAATCCTAGTTTTCTATCACGTAAGGATTTTTCACAAAACGATCTCATATTAGGGAGTAAATAACTCAACTCAAAATATTTTGACATTTTTATTTTTATTTTATCACCTCATAATTACATATTTTACATTTATATCCTAGCTCTCTTAGGATTTAAATGATAAATTATTTTTTTTAAAAATTACATATCCCTAAAGTTGCATTTTCTCTTTATCTGAATTTTTTTCCGCTTTTCTTTTGGTAAATTTTAAGGGGATTGTCTCTTTCCAATATCCTAGTTGGCTATCATGTTGATATTCTACCTTCCTTTTGATATCGTCTTTCCATTTCCTTTATGTCTTGTTGAAATTTTTCCTGAGTGCACTAAATTACAAGGAAATAATCCAGGGACGTATGGAGAAAATGAATTTTTTAACTCATATTACTCATATAGCAATCCTTATACAAGAGATTTCTAGTTTGAGTCTCCTTGGCTTCAAAGAAAGTTAAGTACTGATAGTTTCAAAGATTACCAGGCAGTGGTGTAGCTGTAACTTCAGTCACCCGTCCTTTACAAGTTACATAAACCTCAAAATAAAAATAAATGAATTCGAGGGAATGATTTAATAAAACAATTCGTCGTTTGACGTCTTTTCACATAGGTTGCGAAATTGCGCGTCCACCACATGACTTTCTTTCACATATCGGCAATTTACCGAAATATATAAATTAATTACAATATACATATTGTTATGTACACAATGATTGAACTATTGCCAATGTTCTTCTTATTTATAAAATTATTTTCCTACATGTCTGATTTTGCCGCCCCTCTACAGCTACGCCACTGTTCACAGGATTTTCTCTGGATTGTTTGCAATTTGAACTCCCAATTTTCATACCTCATCATTCCTTCATTAGCGTGTTGGCATCGGTATTCTACAAATATACCTTCCTTCAACTTTGCTTCGGATAAATTCACGAAGGTATTTGAAACATTCTTCTTCTTTTGGTAATGCCTTAACAAATTGTTTTATAAGACCCAATTTTATATTGATCTCTATTTTTCAACATATCTGAAGGGTACCAGTATACCGGTCTCATGGCAGACAGGGAATCTGACAGATGGAGTGATAGGATAAAATATTTCTTTTCATATTGAAACCTTTAACATTGCATGTACAAAAATAAAATCTTCAGTGTTATTTTTCGACTTTCTCCAAACCATGGGTATACCAAACCTAAAATGTTGTTTATTACCATGAAACCATATACATTTCCTTAATTCTTCTACGAAAACGGAACAAACTTTGTGTGGAACCTAAAAGCCTGCCAAACCATCCTCCATTTCCATGCTAAGTACATTTTCCCCTCAAAATCTGGAATGCTTCTTTGTTTATAAACCGAACACCATACCACAGACATAGCAGAAACAATCTAGTGAATTAACACATCCTTTAGAAGCCTTCTCTCAATCGCAATACAGAATTAAAATTAAAAGGCTGTTTTGCTCAAAGCTAAGAATTATCTACAAGTATAGAGAACTGAATTAAGAAAGAAATGGATGGGGTAGATGGCAGATATGCATCAGCAGGCTTCATTGTTGTGTTTAATAAGCAATTTATTAGTTTAGAAGAAAATTTTAAATAAATAGTTTATTCTTTTTTGGATAGTATTTACATCGAGCAAATTATTATTAAAAACATGTAAATATGTTTAATAAGTTCATAAAAATAATATTACGTTCTCTTAAATGTATACATTCCGTACATATTAGACCTGGGATTCGTGATAAAACTCTACGTGATGGAATTTTCTAATTATTTTTCCAGTAATAATTTTTAAGAAAATAATTAATAATAATTTGTAAAAAGCAGTAATTATTTTTAAGATAACTTTTTAATTGAAAATCTGCGTTATTTATCTTTATTATTTTTAACTTATCTCTCTAATTGTTAAATTTGATTTCATTAATAAGAAAATTCCTGAACTGTTTAGATACGGAGGTATGCTCGGTTTCAAAAGGCGAAGTCCGTGTCATGAACCTAAAACTTGTTTAATAATTCTTCCTAATGAGAATGTAAATTAGTATATTCTGTATGAAAATGTGAAATTTCAATTCGTTAAAAACAGCTAATAGATGCAGACTGCATGCACATCTATTGTATATTGAGACTACCAGAGGATTAAACATCGATAATTTTGTATTGATCATAGTTGCAAAACTCCTTTCATCTAGAATGCTTGCAATTTTGTTGATTTGTTATTTTTCTGAGATATTGATTATTTTATTCTAGAAAATAAGAGAATATTGGAGTACTGACGTAAATGTCTCAAATTTTTTTCTCTCTTTTAATTTAAGCTCGAGCTAAATAAAGAATTGATAAGACGAGTTAAAGAAAAATTAAGATGTTTCTTAGGCTGTCATATTAGCACAAGATGTTTTACAATATTCATACGACATCTTTAAGATATTGTGCGGCATTAAAAATATCATGAAACCTCCTCGGGATACCAAACAATATCTTCTGCTAATAGACTGAGTGTGCACGACCGCTACACTCCACGCCCAAACAAGTCGTAAATCCGAAACATCCAAAAGAATCGGAACTTCATGTTCGGAAGTTTGGACATCCAACCACTCCGGTTGGACAGCCGGTTCCTAAATGCTGAAATGCGACCGGTGTAGGCAAGAGGGGGAGGGGTTGAAGTCTGTATCTACCTAGAGGAAATAAAGCAGTCGGGGGGAAAGTAGATGCAGAAGGGATCGGAGTGATCCTTAGCGGTTGGATTTGCATTGAGTGGCGAGGCCGTAAGTGGATGGGATGTGCTAAGAAACTGAATGGCAAGGAGTTCCACCACGCGTGGAGTGATGCGCTCGTGAATGACTGAGAAGCTTCGCAGTCTATCTGCGAACACAAACGCTCTACCGTTTTTAGTCATGGCGCATAATCTGTGATCTGTGTGGATGCCTATAAAGAATAACTCAGTTTAGTAAACACTTTTTCATAATCATGTATGTAATGTAAACTTGATTGGAAATGTAGCCCTTGAAAGATGAAACAAAAGAAAGTAATTTTAATATCATCTATCTATAAAAAGCACTTAATTTCATAAAACAATCTCGCAGTCAAAGTTATTTAAAGTCTGAAAACATAAATACAATTAATCAGAAAAGACAAAAAGGTAGAAAGAGGAGGTGATATCTCTGTCTCATTAACCCTTAGACTTATTATCAGGCATCTCTTCTAATAGTCTCAGTGTCCCGATACTCTCTCATACATCTCTTGCTTTTTTCAAAAATTAAACTCTTCTCAAACTTTTAAAATTTCCCAGAATCGTCTTAAAGATAAGAAAAAAATATGATGGAATCGGGGAATGTTTTTTTCAATAAGAAGGATTGTAATGCATTATAAGACAAATCAATTTACAAATATTGCTAACTTTTTATTGTTTTAGACAAGAATACTAACAAAGAAAATATCTTAAATTTTTCGTTATTTACAAAGTCTTAAATATCTCGTATAGTGCATTTCTTAGGTTTCGCTTTTTTTCAAAATGAATTCAGTTTTTTATTGCAGCATCACCTACACACTGAATTAAATTAATAGCTTTAAACAAAGCAAAAATTTTAGCTATCTTCTAGAATTTAATTGCATAAAATATCTGTTCAGAAAAAAATGGCAAGAATGTGACATTTTTATGAATATTCGTTGACTGAGTAGTGAATTATATTACAGTATGTTTTTAAGTTTCTTCTGGCGTCATCTGGTGAATAACTATATAAACTAATACTGTAAATTTAAAATGAACGTTCCAGAAACCCACGAAGAAAGCCAAAAAGTTATTTTAAAGATATCGGGAAAGGTATAAATTAAACGTGTGATGCTATATTGTTTTAAACCAAATTACAGAAATGTTTTCCAGAATTAGAATGTTGAGAACGGGGTTTTTTTCGTGACATGTCATATCCTAAATTTTTTTTTTGCTCTATTTCAATATTTTCAAATTATTTCAGAAGGAAAATTTCATTTTTATTCCTTACCTCAAAGTCGAAATTAAATTCGATGTCTGCAAAACCTCAATAAAGACAAAAAAGGGATACCAAAATATATTATTAATTCTTTTAAAATTACTTAACGTACAATGCATATTATTCTTCACAAAGAGGTGAGAAAGAAAGTATTTCGAACCAAAATTTGCGCAATCTTTTGAGATAAGGTGAGCAAAGGCAAACTCTCTCCCCGAACTTTAAAACGCACAGCAGCGGTCCCCAAACCTTTTGGTTGTGCGGACCACCTGTTGCGTAGAAAACATTTTGAGGCCTACTAACTAAATAAGCAAGTCGAAAGATACAAATACATATAAATTTATATATATCCCCATTCTGCAAGTCATTATAATTGTTGGACTTCCAAAGTGGATTGTCCTTCTCATCTTTTTGGTGATATTATAATTGTAAGTACAATATTTTATATCTAATTGACGACTGTGTGTGATTATATGTTTATAGTTAGATCAGATTTATTTCATTTAGAAACAATTAATTTTTTTTGGGGTTTCTTGCAATATTTACTGCTTTAGCTTTTAATAGTACTTTTGGTTTTAATTACTTATGACATTTTTGATTACGTTTTGAATTTTTTGGATTTTGTTTATTATTATATTATTATTATATGCACATATATGACAGTAATTAGTAAAGCTTAGTGTAAAAGGATTTAATTTTATTTACCCACGTCGGCTCACTCACCAGAAGGTGAAGAGCGAATGAACGTCGAAGGGGAAAGTTCACCCACCCGAAGTACAGCCCGTGGAGTCAACAGTAACCTGCAATTTGACGCATATATATAAATGCATCCTCTTCATTTAGAGGGAAATACTACCTGTTACAAAATATAATCCAAGCAGAGGAAAGTCAAACCAACCAAACAAAACTAAACTCACGCAATTTTAAAAAAAAAAAGTCCCATGTCCACTCAACCGGTACGGAGGCTGTCATGGCATCAGGCACGGGGACATGAGGCGGCATTCTGTAAATAGTGTAAAAGGATTAAAAATATACATTGTTTTATAACGCAATCCAGCGGAGGTGGTCTCCCCTAAACTTTCTCGTATACTCCTATCACATGTAGAGAAGAAAATAAGCTAAGAGGCAGTAAAACGAACAAGAACCACTAACGCAATGAAGAAAAAATAAGCGAAACGTTATACGAAGATTTACGAAGGTCGTCCAAAGCGGAAGTAGAATTAGAAGATAAAGAAAACGAAATTTGCAATTTGAAAGATTTTTTTAACCGATTGGCACAAAAATTGGACACAAGTCTACCATTAAGGTAAGAAGGCCACATACAAAATTTTATTTATCAAAGTAATTTTTAAAGAAGTTATTGCGTTCAAAAGTATGCAATTATACAGGCAGACAGTCAACCCTTTGACGGAATTGGTCCACAATTTGATATAAACCTGCATTCCTGATGATAAAAATGTGTACCAAATTGTATCCACCTAGCTATTTAAGTTTGTGAGTTATACCGTTCACATGTACACGGACATACAGACACAAATGTAAAGACCGCATGCCAAATTTCATCTCTGTAACTTTAATAGTTTTTGAGTTATCGTGTTCACAGACACATAGACATAAATAATTCTTAAATTGTGTTTTCTGGACTCGTGAGGGGGGGGGTCTAACACGTGGGGATTCATCAATATCTGGAGTTCGAATTTTTTGACGATTGCAATACTTTCTCTTTGTATATATCGTATACGAGAAAGTAAAAACGAATGACGACTCTTGAAGCTCCCCTGGCTTCGAATCTTGACAAGAGTTCCGCGGACCACAGGTTGGGAACCGTTGAAATGCAGAATCTCATATTAATTGAATGTGATTTCGGCCAGTTAGGCGTGAGTAAACCGCAGATCTCCTAAACCGAAGTAAAATGTGAGGCCCCGGGAACGGCGATCTAATATTGATTGTGAAAGGGGATTGGCTCTTGTTCAGTCCGATAAACAAAGCGAAACTTTTAAACCGGAGATGGCAGGTCTTTCTAGATGCATCAAAAAACAGGAATTTAATATTCCAATCTGAACTGGTTCGTTATCTTTCATCCAGAGCACTAAGGGGACATTGAAAGCTGCTAATATTGAAATGTGAAACAACATTTAGGAGTTTCGGGTTTGTTTAAGAGATAACTGTTTTGACTGCTTTGAATGGAATCGTAGAGAGGGCAGTGGAACGAGAGTCTAGAATTATATGTGGGCTGAGAATAATAACGTCGTGTTTGAGGACCCAACAAAATAACTTGCCTCTAACACAGAATGTATTGAAAATTTCCCTAGCAGTTTCTATTGGCATTTTGTTTCCATTTTATAGTCCGAAGTAAAGAGAGAAGAACCTGCTTCTAAATAAAATATTTAATACTAACTTTTAGTGAATAGCTGAAATAGAGTAATAGAAATCATGGTGAAATAAAAGGGGGAAAATTTTATGTTTTAACAACATATGTCTTTCCGGGTTAAGCCCTTTATATCCCAACGGTACTTAAAAGTACTAATTTAATCACGCTTATATCTTCGTAATTTGACTGTTTTTTCTAACAGTCTTCAAATGAACCGAAGGAATGTAGTTCCGACAGCTACAAGTAGATGGCAGATGGATATAAAAATTAATTTCTTTTGTTATTAATCAAATTTATTAAATTATTTTATTTAATTAAAAAGTTTTTTCATCTTTCCTGAAGTTATTCTGGATTAAAACGTATCTAATGATGCCCAAAAAAACTGAAAAGTTGATGGTAAGTTAATTCTGTAAATAAAGGGTTAAGATGCTTTAAAACCTCTCGTTCTCATGTGAATTTTCAAAACTTGCAGAAAAATGATTTTGGAAAATATTTAAAGGCATATTGTTTCGTAAAGCGAAGCATGATTCCATATTTGCAAGCTTTTGGAGATCCAACTCCAGCAACGATTTTCTGTAACCAAAGATTTCTCTTAAAAGAGTTCTTTAAAAGTGCGTAGAATATAAGATCTATAGCAAAATAATCAGAAATGAGATAGTAAATTAAGGTGGTTGAATAAAATAATAAAATAAAAAGAACTGAAAATAAAATGGTAGGTACCAAAAAATGAGGGAAGGCATTCTATTTGAAACATCTGTCAAAGCAAATTTGAGATAATTTTGCTTTCATTTAGTTTTTTAAAAAATAAAAAAGTTACTCTCTCTTCAATCATGTTCATAAGAAATGAAAAAGTTTAGAAAATGTTTTGCTAAAGAATACATAGATCTTAACATCAAAAATTATTATTTTATTATTATTGAATTTTGAAAGACAAAATGAAGCAAAATTTATCAGACATAATGAATTTTTTCTTAGAATTTTTGCTGTATCTTTAGGATGTAGGTGAGGCCAGTACAAGTTGGCGAGCCGGACAAGATGAAGAATGATTTATTTTAAGTTCATACTACTTTTATTTCACCACTATATGGATATTACTAGAGCTCCATACTGATAGAAGGTCAAACATCGCACAGTCAATTCACTGCCGCCATTTCGTTGTTTGCTATATGGTGTTCGTGTAATTTGTCTGACGTGTTGTAATTTTCAAGACCTTCGACTTCAGATCTCGTGGACTAACACTTAATACCTTAAGTGTTAGTCTTGTGGTTATGGACGGCTACGTTAGACATACGCTTTTCACAATCGCTACTTATTTTTATCTTATACTTGTTAATTCCACCACAAAAATCAAAGACTTTTAACTCTTCCGACCAGGGTAAGATAACCGGGGCAAGTTGGCGTACTCATCATCATCTCTAAAGTACCCCTATTTTGCGTTTTCAACCCCATGTTCGATTGCAAATATGACTTGTTCCTGTATGCCTGATCTCCCCTTAAAAATTGTAAAGGAACTTTTGGATACCCCAGTATATTGGCAGAGCATAAATATTTTTATTGTCTCATACACAAAATTTGTATATGTAGTGTAATGTATCAGAATATCAGCTGTTCTAGTTCCTTGTATCTTATTGGCTGTAAGAACAGTCTGACTGTGTTTCATTTGATAGTAAAAATGCGTACATTTCTTTTGTCAATCCAGAATTCCATTTCTGACGATTGCAATAAGAGCATTCTCACAAGAACATTCTTATTAAATAACGATCCAGTGATTATCGTCTTATTGTATTGTCTAATTTAGTGTTGGTATGTTGAATGTAAATAATTTTTTTTTTACAATCTTCCCATTCATTATCATCAAATAGAAACTATTGTGATAGACAGAAAATTCGACTTTGAGATTTTGATGAATTTCCATTTTTCAGACCTCCTTAAGTCAGAAAAATACAATTTTGGAATTGTGCCTGTCTGTGAACACGATAACTCAACAACGGTTTGAGCTAGGCGGATGAAAATTAGTATGTGATGTTTACACCAAATTTGTAGATATCTATCAAAGTTTGGACGGTATCCATCCAAGGGAAGTCTGTCTGTCCGTGTTCATGTGAACACGATATTTCAGAAACGTGAATAGCTAGAAAAAAAATTGTACCAAGTTTTATCATGAGAATTGTAGATCCATATCAAATTTGGCGCCAAATCTTTCAACAGATGGATTGTCTGTCAGTCTGTATATTTACATACATGTGAACACGATAACTGCAAAACGCAATTACTTATATAAATGAAATTTTGTATGCGGTCTTCTGACAATAATTGTATATCTGTATGAAATTTCGGTTTCAATCGGTCGATAAAAAGGAATCCAAATTACATATTCGATTTTCTTCATCATACTCTGACGCACCAAACACGCCATAATTGGGAATTGGCACCCGCTTGTATTGTTGCTCTTTCATATACGATGGCGGTTTTTGCAAAATAAAAAGTTTTTTTACATAAGGTTTAACCTGGCGGTTAAAACTGCTCAAAATAACCGGTTTTTTAAAAAAAACGGTTTTCGGTTTTTTTTTTTTTTAAGAAAGCAACGTTTGTGGAGAGATTTTTTGATTAATAATAATATACAAGTACGTATTAACACAATAATTAATTAATGTAATAAATAATGATTATAATTAAGTAATTATACAATATGTAATAATAATAAATGAGTAATTATTTCAATAAGTAAGTATCATAGACATAATATTTTATTAACATTGTTTTTACAAGAAATGAATTCATTGGCCAATATTTATCATCTAATCTGCTCATTAAGACTCTTTCAGCAATGTGTTGAACCGTGAGTCGACACCTGTCATCGGAAACAACATCATTAAACGTAGATACTAATCTTTCGGACGACACAGAACTTTCGTCTAAAGAAAAATATTTTTTGACTACAAAAAACAGACGTTGTTTGCAGACAAATTTTTTTATTAGTATTGTTTTTGTAGGAAATCAATCCATTGGCCAATATTTATCTGTTCATAAAGACTCTTTCAGTAATCCGCCAACGAACAGACGCCTCGAGGAAGCGGTTATCGGTGATTTGCCTAAGATGATAACATTCAAAGCATTATAACTTGGTAAGTTTTAGTTTATTCGAACCTAAAATCGAGCCTATCTTCCAACCCGGATTTTGGATTTTAAATAATAACCAGTTTAAACCGGGGCAAAAAAAAATACCAAAAAAAAAAAACGCGCTTAAAAGAAGCAATAAAACTGGTTTTCGGTTACACCGTACGTTTTTCCCATCCCTACTTTCATATTCCCGCGGCATACGATGGCAGTATGAATCTGAGTATTTTTGGCATTCCGGGCCTTTTCGAAGGTCCGCAGTTTTTATGTCGGGCCTTTGTTAGGGGCTATGTGAGAAAGCCTAAGGGAAACCACTCCTGCTGGCTTTTCAATACATCCATTCATCTCAAGCAGAGAACTGAATATGTTTAAGGACGTTTAAAATTTCTCCTGTTTTCAATTAACAATAACTCACATTTTTATCTGATAAAATTAAATTTCTGTTCGTCACATGTTTCTTGAAGTACCAGCTCGACTCTTTTATGCGGATTTCAATTAAAATTTGAAAGACAGAATACGCTTTATTTTTAAAGCCTTTAAATGAAATTTGATCTTGGCTTTTTTAATAAAACAGACATTGTCTCACAGATTAATTTTGTTCAATGGAGCAAGAATCGTACCCGTGTCTAAATTGCTGTTCATGATTCAATTTTGATTGAAAGGAAAAGTAAATTTGCATTCATTAGCAGAAAATTTATCTTCTACCTCAGTGCTCATAATCGAATTCGCGATCTTAGAACGATATCTGTTGTTCTCTACAATTGCATTTTCAATCTTAAACGACTCACTTGAAAAAAATCGTTAAAAGATATCAATTTATTTTAAGAGTCTTGAAAGTTTCTTAGAAATATCTAACTCAGTTACGCCTTTAAATGCAAGTAGATGGAAAATATGTCGCACTTTGGAATAATGCAATAAATTTAAAAGCTCCGAATAAAATTCACTTTCTTTTCTAGAAAAGTAACTGTAATTTTGTTAGATTTCCAGCTTCTAATAGATGAAATGAAGTGTTAGCTACAAATAAGATCGTACATAATGGTTTATGACAAACACAAGGAAAAGATTACTACAAAGATATTACAGTCGAAGTCTTAGAGCAATTAAAAATATTTTGAAAATATGCCAAGCGACCAAAGAATTAAAATGTGATTGAAAACGTTGTAGAATACCTGGTCTAATTTACAGTGTTTGAACTAGTGTCCCTTAAACATCGATAGTTTCCTCTCCTGCGATACTATCGATGGGTGTTCTTCCAGTCGATAGTTTGAAACTATCAATAGTTTCAGTCCATAGTTTTGAAACTATCAATAGTATCGATAGTTTTTAAAACGATCGACTGAAAGTGCGCCTATCGATAGTATTTCAAGGGAGAAAACTATCGATAATTTTGAGAAAATCGATAATATCGATTGCTTCAGTCGATAGTTCCGCAAACCCGATATTATCGACTTGGTTTCGATAGTTATCGATGTTTAAGGAACACTAGTCTGAACATGAGTGAAATTTGCAATGATAAATAGAGCGTCTCTCCTATTTCTACGTTCTCAAGCTAGAGCGGTATAGAAGTTAGGATCGAGTACAAACTCGTCATCCGGTTAAAAAGAATACGAGATCATATATACTTACTATAGTAAGTATATATGATCGTCCAGGTAATTTTAAGTGAGAATTAATTATAAATAAATCTGAATTTCTAGAATTGTATGTTGCGAAAACTTACATACGGCTTTCTTTTCTTTTGTTAAATTTTATAAGCAAAAATTTACTTGTTGCTTATAAATTGTTGCTGGAGAAGTTCAGTAAAGATTTACTGATTGACTTTTAAATTAAGTTCTCTCTTAGGTGTCGATAGTCAGTGCTCCATTGTCTTTAATACATTCCATGTGTGGGGCCACGGAAATTAATTTCAGGAAGAATTGGAAACGTATTTTTTCATCCAAAAAATAGTCACTAGTAAAAATAATATAAAATTAAAAAACTAAATTTACTGATATGTTCCGAATTGTAACTTTTTTTAATGATTCGGAATTCTAACCAATGACATTTCAAATAATATCATCAGAACAAAGTTCAGAATGAAAAAAAGATCTATTTATGATAAAGCATCTTTAGATAAATTTTAGCTAAAAGTCTTTAACTTAAATATTGGTTTTAACCTTTCAATCAGTCAACAAGCAAGCATTTTTTTCTGAGATATTTTATGAGTATTAGTTTAATACTATTTTCATTAATTTCCTGAATATCATTTTTTAAGTGAATTCAACTCTTTTCTTACCAGTGACACATCAAATAATTTTAAAAATACTGATTTTGTTGATAAAACATTATAGGATATCCAATCTAACTCAAACAAGAAATTTCAGAGCTTTTGACTTTTTAGATAGAGATGAAATTATTTTTTATCTGGTTGAATTTATTACTTTCATTGAAATTTGATTGAAAGAAAGATTTTTATCTTCTCTGTTGAAATATCACAATCTACATCGCTATGAACAGAAATTATTGGAATTTGATGTATTCCTGTGCATTTTAAAAAGATTTCTGGTTACTTTCAGAAAATTAACTCAAATATAATTTACAATATCGTATTTAACTTATGAATATAATTTTAATTACAAATAGAGCTTATATATATATATATATATATATATAAAAGAGAAAGGAACTCACTGATTCAGCACAGAATCTCCCAAATCGCTAGGACTAGAAACTGAAATTTGGAGGCGGTTGCTTCTTGGGTAGTAGCTGCTGAATAAGAAAGAATTTTTGGAATTTTTATTAGAATTTTAATTAATTGAAAATTACCCTAAATTTTAACCTTTTTCCGCAATAACTTCGGAGCGTATTATCGCACAAAAACCACTTTTACATAATTTTAAAGATAAAAAAATTAGCTTTTCAATGACACCAATTGTATTTGCATGCAACATTCCTTCTAATTTTTATTAGTTTTTGAAAATATTTTCAAACACAATTTCCAACAATGTTTTATTGTTATCATTTGCAGCTTTTCTTCGAAGCATGGGCAGAAGAGCTCCTTCACCGATTAAAAGAAAAGAAGCATTATTAACTGAGAACCAATGATAGAGAGTTGCGTTCTGAAAGTTACTCCTCTCAATGTTTCAAAATCATATTGCGGATTTAAATATCAAAAATTCTGTAATTCGATGCACGTGTCAGACATGTTGTTGTAATTTAAGGGGTTAAACCAAATCAAACAAACAAACATTTTTTAAGAAATTATTAATAACTTTTGAAAGTATTAGATTTCTGCTCTTTCAAAAATCATTTGGGACTGTTGGACAAAAACTATGAGGTCCTAAATAGGGTAATTCCGGGAGATATGCCGCATAAGTTGTGTTTAAAATCCCATGGTGTATATAAAATAAAATAAATTATGCTGTGATATTTAATGTTAAATATACAACATGTGTACTAAGAAAAAAAATATAAAAAAATAATTAATAATTTTTAACAATTTTTTTCTAAAACAATACACTGCGGCGCGTCACTCGTACATTCAGGGTGAGACGCCACACTTGTGCGGGAGTTATGTCGCGCCTGGCATAAGAACAAAATGAAATAATAAAGGAAAAATATTCTAACAAATATTCATATCTGCACTATAATTACCTATGTAATAACGAAAACAAACTAAATGAGTACAATAAAACCTACTAGTAGGTTTAAATCAATATTAGTCTGCCTGCTTAGTTCACTACAAAAATTATCGACAAATTTTTTAAAGATTGAACTTTAATTGTTATTTCAGCAACAACATAACATCAGTGTATTAGAGAGGGAAAAGAAAAATGTAAAATAGTGTTTACATTGTTTTATTTGTTAATAGACCTGTTTTTTCGACCGCAATATACACAAAAAGTGTCGAAAATAGTACAGTCTTCATGTAACGACATTTGACACATGATCCAACGGAGCCAATCACACTTCCCCTTAGTTTTGTAGTAGTTTTCAGAACATTCCTTGCAAAGAAAGTCTGCGTCACATGTGTGATCCAACTGTTCATTTTTATCACCTTGACTTGCATCTTTCTTCGCCTTCTTACTTTTTATTTTTCCCTTTTTCTCGTTTGGTGTAGTAAACTTGACACTGTTTGAATATTCATCAATGTCTGATGAACTGTCATGGGATCCTCCACCTGATTCAAAATTAAATTTTCTCTTGGTACTTTTGACATCTTTTTTGTTAATTTTCTTACATTTTTTGAATCATTTCTCTAAATTTGCTTTAAGCGCATTTCTATTGTCAGTAGAGGTTAAGAGTACTGCTGTTTTCTTAATTCTGTACTTTGCTGTCACCTGGCTAAGTCTCGGAATAGTAGATATTTTATGTAGGTGTTTGGTAGGTGATGGTGGTTTTACACTGCTAGTTCCAGTTTCTGCAGGCTGTAAATTGATTTGAGCTGTGTTGATTAGTACTTCACTTCATGAATTTGCCTCCTCTTGTGTCGTGTTTTCTGGTACGGGCACTGCACTATCCGCTAATGCAAAAAACTATTGATCTGGGAGAGCGTTGTTTTTAAAAGGGAAGATGCCAGTGACCTTAAAGCCCCTAGTAGCGCTGCCAAGAGTCGCCGATTTGTTTCACACAGCGCAGATTAAAGACCCTACCTGATACCGAGTCAATTTGCGCCCAACATGCTGCTCAACCCAAGTAAGTGTTCAGTAACATAAAATTATGTAGCATAATTAAATAAGACACGGATCGATAAATTTCCATTTATTAATCTCGGCATCCCGTACAAAAGAAACTGAGGCGTGTATACCGGATCGCAGTGCGGCATGTATCCCATTTTGTACGGTACAGACGCCGCACATCATAGTTGCCTGCCCTCGCAAAGGAAAATGGCGTAACCATACACACAGTACTCTACACAGACTCTACACTTAGTTTTGGCTTCGAAATCATGCACGGAATTAGTAATTAGCGCATAAAAAGTATTTAAACATAAGGTGTTTAAAAGTTTGGATCGTGAAATCATACGCTTACCTCAAAATAACGATTGTACAGCTGGAAGTAATCATTGAATTGGGATTCATGCTATAAACTGGTTAAAGAAATCTAATTCCGCACCTATACTGCTCCCTTATTAGCACAAGATGCTGTACAATATTGCTACGATATCCTCACGATATTGTGCGGTATTCAGAATATCGAATAGCATCGTGAGGATATCGTACAATATCTTGTGCTAATAGGGTCGTCTGACTGTCACCTATCGATAATTACAAGAAATAAAAGGTGTGCGGCATCTATCCCGGATGCGGCGACTCTCCCGGAATTACCCTATATTTCGCGCAACAGATTTTCTTATTTAAAATAAAAATAAAGGCACATATAATATTGTGTTGGAATTCCGTCGAGTGATTATCTATATAAATAAAACTGAAAGACATAAATGTTTAATTAATTTCATTTCATTTTTAAAAATTTATTAATAACTTACTGGGAAAATCAGTTTTTGGCGGTTTATAAAAATCGTTTCGTTCACTTGGTGTTTTCATTTTAATGAGAGGTTTCAGACGATAAAATGAGTTTGTTATAAAATATTTTTTATAAAAATGTCCAAAACTTATACTACGCGGTATCAGCTAGTATTATTATAAATGCAAAGTCTATTTAAGATAACATTTATAAATCTTTTGATAACCATTAGATCTAGGACATTGCCATTTAAGAGTACATATTTTTTCAGCTAAAATAAGCACAAAAGTAAGTTTAAACTTTGATACTGGAAATTATTTCATCAAATAAATCAAAAATAATTCACTACAGTTCATGCAAAGCAAATTATTTTTACATATAAAGAAATGCACAAAAGAAATTCTAATGCTCGGGAGGACATTTTGCTCCCTACTTATGATTTGAAGTTAAGCAGGCCAACATAGTAAACGATGGATATTCAGTGGAATCCGGTTTCGAATTTGGAATCCTTCCCCCTCCCCCCCCGACCGAAGCCTTATCACTAGATGACCACGGCCCTGCAAACAGGATAAATTCCTAATTTTTAGAAGATAGCTCGTCAAATGATAAGAAATGTTTGCTTTCAAATATATATATTCATCTTTCAACTTTTCTTTTTCTAAAAATATTTCGAATTATCGCTATGTTTAACACAGATAAAAGTACATCCTCCAAATGCCTCGAATACATTAAAATCTAACCTTGTCCCAAAGACAAAAAGATTAGTTTCCAAAAATCTACAAATACTTTTAAGTCAGAGAAGTAAAATGTCAGGCTGAATAAAATGCCGTAAGTAAATTGTGAAATATAATGTCAATATTTTTGTTGTAAAATGGAAAAGATCTGAAAATTTTGTTTTTTGAAAGAAAGGTATATAAATTCATATCCCTCTTAAATTAATTCAATTTATTTAAAAAAATTTAAAATGTTTCCACACTTTATGGAATTTTTTTTCGAAATGTAAATAGAAGCCAATTCATGTGAATTTATATTTTTTTCATTCAAATCTTTCACTTTTTCTTTGATGTTTGGCAAACATTGGAATAAAAACATTAGAACGTCTTTATAAATATAATGTTGACATTGCTTTAAGATTATGTAGGGATTGGAAAAATGAATTTGATACATTGTAAAAAATTTTGAATTCCATTTAGTGTGGATTTCTTAGAAGTTGCCGTCATGTGAGTTGGAAAACGCTATTCAAACTGAATAATTTTTTTTCAGATATTTCAATAAAAGGAGTTTCGTTATATATATTCAGAAATGTCTAATCGAAAGATGTTTAGGCTTCAAAAATCAGCGATTCGGGAGAGAGAAAAAATACGACTCTTGGAAAAATATCTTCTTTGATAAGTCTTCCTTTCTTTTGAAGTATTTCTCTTTGATATAGTTTTTCCATTTATACTTACGATTGTTGCTAAATTTTAAATCTCGGGGCTTGAAATGCCTTTGAAGATAAAAATAGCCAATATAAGTGCAAGGCAATTAACACTGGAAATTATTTTTTTAAAACGCGATGATATACATAATATGCTTTCTGGTTTCAATTTAATTTAGGCTGAAGGGATGGAATATTTTATCACTCATTCAAAAATATGTTTCAAAGCGAATGCATCATTTTTTTCTTATAAACAAATGAAAATAACTAAAAATTGGAAAGCTTAAAGAAGATCATTTATTGTTATTAAAGTTCATTCTTAATATAACTAGATATAGATCATGGTTTGAAGTAGAAGAGATATATTTTGGTCTCTTAACCTGTTAACAACCTAATTAATTTAAAGCTTAAAATTCAGTAAAAATCTTTTAAATTATGATAGAAACGCCAAGATTTAAGTTATCTGTAATGTAAAATAGAATTTCGATTTTTTTTAATATTTGAGAAAAATTCATTAGAAAAATAGGGTAATCATTCGAATTTTATAGATACATATCAAAATATATTTAAAATAATAAAATATAATAAAATTTTAAAAATAAAGATTACTTCCGATTTTCTTGCATTATCTCGAATGCGGACAATTGAAAATGAATCAAAGGAAGAATGACGTTTGGACTTTAAATTTTCTCCAACTGGAGGTATATGATAATTAAAAATTGTTTAGGAATTTCGAAGTATACATTGACTTGTCAGACGAGGCAAAAAAGAAACAGTGAAATGCGATCGGTTTAGCTAAGGTAGTAGAAATGTAACTGTCCTTAAATAAGGACACTGGATGTTAATAAGTTAATTTAGAATCTCGGTGAAATGATGAAGCGGCACCTGAATATGTCTGCCTCATTTCTACAACACACTAACTAGTGGTCTTTCGATCGTCGACGAATTCAATTCAGTCCAAGCTAGGCAAGTTGAGTCCTTAGAGGCTATCCTCCATATACCGCAGTCGTGAATGGGAAGGTATGTGTCTATAATGATGCTAATATTCCCGAGGGTTTTCCTTTCAAACATAAAAGACCATATGCAGAGTGGTCACAAATTACTAAACCCATTTCAAAAATTAATTTAAAAAAGCTAATAGTGTTACAACTACGGGCTTTTTAATGAGAGCGCATTTTAAAAAGAATTTTTCAGATAGGTAACGCGCTGTTGGTGGTTTGGGTGGCCGTAAATTATTCGAAATCTCCCATTTTTGAGAGCCATTATCTGCGAAACAATTAAAGGTAGAAGAAAAATAAAAACATGTATTTGTAGGGAATTTTACGCTTTTTAATTTGTTAAATCAATTGTAATTCGAAAACTGAGTAGTTTTCTATATATTCAAGAATAACTGCAAAGAGGGAATGAAATCCAAAATGACGGTGCGAGTTCCCAGGACCAGGGACTTTTAGTATATTCATCAGAAGTTCCTGACGAACATGCGTACAAATTTTCAGATGATTTAATGTTTTTCAAACCCTTCTTATTTAACTAGATGGCTTTCCAGCACGATTACTCTGTAAGACATTTCCTGTTCCTTTAAATTGCACATAGCACGCTTAATTGAGTTCTTAGATGGAGAATGACAGTTCGGATACTCTAAAAGAAAACGTCTTTCAAATGTACAATTGATTTGTTTCGTGAAACCAGAGAGCGCGCATCGGCTTCTGGTGATCAGCAGCCATTGCGTATGAAAATCTCTCGCTGTAGCAAGTTTATAACGCCGTAATAGTACGCTACCTATCTGAAAAAACTTTTTTATTTGCTCTCTCATTTTAAAAAAACGCAGTTGTAACATTATTAGTTTTTTTTATTTATCAATTTTTAAAATGGATCTAATAATTTGTGACTACCCTATATTTGATTTGTGAAGATTACATCCATCTTGGTTGCTTGGTTAATTTGTGTTGTGCCATGGGAATCAAATGCAGGCCACAAATTGAAGGTTTAGCTTTAGCAATGTCATATATAAGAGCAATCCGATGAATATAATCTCACATAGGCGGAATAAAACTCTCATAATGATAGTTTAGTCAGAACTGTGTATTGATTGAACAGACTTGAAAATACAGTAAAGCACCGTTTATACGTCTTTCGAAATTTTTCTAAACAACTTCGATTATTACAACTTTAATGCTAGGAATGCAATTCTTTTAAAGTAATAATTTGTAAAGTTTTTTTTAAGATAGTACTAGTATAATGCTACATAGTATGAAAATCAAATATTAAATTTTAAAATGAAGAACTGTTTCGGATTAAAGACGTTTTGTTCCCAACACCTGTTGTTGCCTTGGCAACAGGCACATACGCGTAGCTCCTTTGAACTCTGACTCACTTTAGATGTTTATGTTCTTAACTGTTCGTCAGTTTATACTTTCATGTTTACGAAGTATACAAAGAGAAAGTATTGTAATTGTCGAACTCGTGATTTTGTCGAATCTCCACGTTTCAGGCCTCCCTGAGTCCGATAAACACAATTTGGGAATTATGTCTGTCTGTGTATCTGTCCGTGAACACGATAACTTGAAAACTATTAAAACTAGAGGTATGAAATTTGGTATGTGAACTTTGCACATCATTTTCAGGTTTATATCAAATTATGGATAAAATCTGTCCACGGGAAGTCTGTCTGCCTGTGTTCATGTGAACACGATATCTCAGAAACTTAAATAGCTAGATGGATAAAATTTTTAAACAGTTTTATCATCAGAAATGTAGGTCCGCATCAAATCTTGGATCAAATCCGTCAAAGGGTTAACTGTCTGTATAAGCGCATACGTTTGAGTAGGATAACTCGTAAACCCTATGCCTTAGATAAATACAAATGGGTATGAGACTGCTAATATTAATTGTAGATGCATGTCCAATTTTGGTTTCAATCGGTTAAAAAAAGGCGTTCAAATTGCATATTTGGTTCAAATTGAACATTTCTATTGTGTATCGGTGAGTGCTTGACTTATTTCACTCCCTTTAACACTGCTGTATTTTTACCTTGTCGGTCTAAGAAGAAAATTGTAGAGAGCGGCAAGCCAAGGCGCTGATGAGCGCTTCGGAAATTATTGCAACCCCTTGATTGAGATATTGTTCTTACATTCTTCAGATGGACGTATGTGGTTATCCAGAAGTGTGGTGAAATATTGTGTGATATCTATAATAAAATTTCGTACTCAAAAGCGTTAAATAAAATCTTGGTAGTTGTAGTACCCTCCGCGAGAATAAAAAGTGCGAACAAACGCAATTTTTATGTGCGCGAGTGCGGGGCAATAACTCTTTATTTTGTAAAAGTACGAGAAAGTCTAGGGGATATCACCCCCTCTGGTTATGCGTGTGTTCGTGCTATAAGCGTCTACTTTGTGTGTTAATAAAATGGGTAATTTAAAAATGCCTGGATTCGATTAATGAGATTATTTCTGGAACTCTCTCAATCGCTCTTTCTTAGAATTAGAAACTGGAACACTGTCTCATACCCCCGTGCCTGCAACCGTTACGGCCACTGAATTGTTGGATGGCTATGAAGATGTCACATTTAATAAAGATCACTAAAAAAAATTACGAATTGGCATGTTACAGTGCTTGCGAACACATGAACGACGAAAATATACAAAACACACGATAAAAGAAAACATTCGACAATGAATTGTAAGCTGGGAACATGGAAAATATTTGAAAAAAGAAAAAAGGGAGAGCAAAAATAATAAAGAAAAACAGACTAACAATAATGACATTATTATGGCTTAGCATGAGTGTATGACTGGACCTACAAAAGAGAGAAATAAATAACGTTCATCGATAGTCTCTTGCGATAAAGGAACGTTCATGGTCCTTTAAAGAAAAAATTCAGAATACAGTTTATCAGTAACTTCAGAAACGACAAAGACCTGCAAACAAACACTTTAGAAGGGTCTAAGCTTATAGTCCAGTCAACGAAGGAAAAATAGAAAAAAAACATGGTGTAATTTTTAAATTCGGCACAGTTGTTGGGGTAGTGTCCTAAACGACATACTAAAAGCCCCCGCCGCTGGGGGTGCGCGGGGGTACAGGGGGGAGTTTAAAGATCCAGTTTTTCTTTAATATCTCGAAAACTATGGGTTCTATGGAAAAACACTCAATTACAAAATTAAACTACATGAAATTTCCTACAAAAATGTTCTACGTTTTTTCATAGCATTAATAGTTTAGAAGATACAGAGAGATTCAAAAGTCAATATTTCAAAAATTCCTTATTGTAATGGTAAAGTCGATTAGAAGTACTGAATCAGCAACCCTCTTAAAAACCTCATGTCTATATAATAATTATACATGGGTTGTATTGTATGTGTCGGATCGGGGGGTTACAAACCCATTTGATGAACAATTACGCTCCCTTCCTACCCTCACATCCTATCCGTTCTCCTTCACAAATTTCCTTCTATTCGTAGTCCAGTCAACGACATAGGCCGCGGTGGCCTAGTGGTAAGGTCTCGACCTCGGGACCGGAGGGTCGCAGGTTCGAAACCCGATTCCACTGAAGATCCGCCGTGTATGGGGCCTGTTGCACGCTAAATCAAACGTAGTGGCCAAGCGTCCTCCCGTTGGTGTGGCGCGGAAGTTTGGAGAGGGGGATGCCAGCTCAGGTGTCGTCCTCGTCATCTGACCGCGGTTCAAAATTGCGAGGTCCGTCCCTAAATAGCCCTCGTGTTGCTTCAAAACGGGACGTTAATATAACCTAACCTAACCTAACCAGTCAACGAATTGTAAATTTACATAGAAAAGGGCTGCTAAAGGAATTGAAACGAGAGTCGCTAACTTATATTGTGAGATCTGGGTTAGAGAAAGCAACTTTTCATGCCAAGGGAAAGACGTAGACCTAGTTGTGTTACTGATTGCTTTGGCACCACCAGAAAGTAACATTTATTTTATGAAGCCTGGCAAGGGAAAAGTAGAAGCTAAATTATTTTTTATAAGGAAGCTGCAGAAAGAACTTCCTTTTGCCCAAAACATCCTCCTTCTGAATGTATGTAGTGGCTGCGAAATAACCGAGTTATTTATAGAAAAATCAAAGCACTATAGTTACATTGTTCAAAAATCAACTGAGCCAGATGAAAAACATTGATGACATCTTTTATAACCCCTCGTCAACACCAGATGCTATCTCACAAGCCGGTGCGAAGATGTTCCTAGCCATATACAAAGCCCCTGCTGATGAACATAATTTGAGTAACCGTAGATATGCAGCATTTCTCAAATCATCAACCAAGATCAAAGCTGATCTTTCCTCAATACCTTCAACCAAAGAAAAGGCGGAACAACACACGTTTAGCAATGTGTTTCTGTTTTCGCACCTTTAATGGTACCTGTACCAAAGGTGCACCTCTAGAAGAAGAGGAGTTCGAACTTGATCAAATACTGAAAAAACATGGTGAAATTTAATAACGAGCAAGTGTAAAAATGGGTTATGCATATATTTTTATATAGGTATGTATATATATTATGTTATAGAAAGATATAATATGTTATAGAAAGATATAATATGTTATAGAAAGATATAATATGTTATAGAAAGATATAATATGTTATAGATATATTGAAATAAATAGCCGCCATTTTGAAAAAACTTTCTTTCATAAAAATAAAACTAATATTTTCAACCACTTAACGTAATTATGTACTTTTTCAAACTCCTATAATATTCTGAACTACTCATCCTATGAACAATGCGTAGGACTATTCTCGTAGGAAATTTCATGTAGTTTAATTTTACACCTAATTTTTTTTGTTAGGATCCATGGTTTTCGAGATATTTAAGAAAAACTGATAAATCCCCTTTCAACCTCCCCCATTCCCCTGCGCACCCTCCACCAGCAGGGACTCTTATTATGTCGTTTAGGGCAGTCTCCACAACAACTGTGCCGAATTTCAAAACTAAACCAGTTTTTAAATTTACAATTCTTTTTTTGCACTACTAGTAGAAGGACACTTCTGAAGAGGAACAGATGTGGGTGGAGGAAGGGAGCATAATTGTTCTTCAAATGAGTTAGTCATCCTCCCGCTCCGACACATACAATACTACCTTTGGATAATTATTATATAGGCATGAGGTTTTCATGAGGGTTGTTGATTCAGCACTTTTAATCGATTTTACCATTACAATAAGGAATTTTAGAAATATCGACTTTTGTATCCCACTGTAGCTTCTAAACTATTGATGCTACAAAAAAGTCCCACTTTTTTTTACGAAATTTTATGTAGTTCAATTTTGTATATTTTTCGATAGAACTCTTTTTTTATTCGAGATATTTAAGAAAAACTGAAAACGGCCCATTTAAACTCCCTCTGTACCCCCCGCGCACCCCCCACCGGCGGGGACTTTTAGTATGCCGTTTGGGACACTACCCCAAACAACTGTGCCGAATTTCAAAACTACACCATTTTTTTTTCTATTCGTCGATTTTTGCCTTCGTTGACTGGACTATTAGGGCATTCACAAACATTGTTGTTAGGGCCTTCTGACTATACGGGCGACGGGCTTCTTGCTTGAAGGAGAAAGTGGATGCAAGGAAGGCTTAGAATTAGAAACTTGAAAAGGCTGAACCACCACCCATGGATATTAGAAAGGTGCGTTGCGAGTTTGAATTTAGTATTTTGATTATAGAAAGCATTCACGCGAAACCATTAACATTTATCATAAAAGCGAGAAAAATCATAACTTTATTGCTTATTTTGAGTACTAATTATACATATCTTATGCGATTTATATGCAAGCATGTTGGCGATTAATTAAGAAAAGTTTTATCCGTCGACGTGCTGATTGACTGTGAGTATTAAGTACAGCATTATGAATCGAATTAAGTTCATTGAATATTTTTTCACTATTCTTTTCACTAAAGAAATGAATTCAAAGTTTTTTAATCGAGTGCATGGACCACAAATTAAGCATCACTGTGTTGGTTTCTGTATCTGCTTTATAGCTGAAGATTCTAATTAATGGATGATTTCTATTAATAGCGACATTTTATCATTCTCAACTTCTAATACTAATTCAGCTTCAAATCATCTCAAACAGACTGATTCTCGATCAGCTGGTCTTTAAGGAGACGAAGAGAATAAAAGAATTGAGAAAAGAGGAATGTAACAACAAAAAAGAAAGTTCGCACGCTTGCACCAAAGAAAGAAAACTTCTTTATATCGTTTTATTTAAATAGAGAGGATATAAACAGAACTAATGAAGAAATCCCTGAAGATGACTTGAAACATTTTTCAAAAAAATTCCATTTGAAGATGAATTGCTGTCGGAAACATGGCGTATGTAATTAAAATCGTAGTGAAACAAGCAATCTTTTTTAAATTTGCGGTAAACATCAGAACTCATCTAAATGTTACCAGCTTGCAGGTATCATTGAAAAGAAGTTTACAAGCAAAGCGAATACTTCTGTTCGTCCGTTCTCTTTTATTGTGATTCACTCGAGAGAGATGATACTTGGTATGAGAACCAAAGTGGTATATAGTTGTTTACACTTTAGGAAAGAGTTTTAAACAGATTTGTAGTTATAATATAGCATATACAGGGTGTTCTAGAATTAATTGGACGCATTAATAAAGTATGCAAAAAATAACTAGGAACAGTAGTTTGTCCCGATTTTTCTTATTACTAACGCGGCTCCTAAAGTTTTGTTCCATAGCATTATTTATTCCCAGAATCCGATGCGATAGAGCTAAGCGTGGTCTGATTTGTATTGTATGAGAAAAATTCAGTCAGTTCAAAAATTCTATCGTGCCATCCGAACTCCGGAATTCGGTCCCTTGGATTTTTTCATGTGCGATCTTGTTACAGTTGTACACATCAGATGCCTTGCGATAATATGCAGGAACTGAAACACCGTATCGAAGATGCTATTCATTCGATAGCTCCTCAGATGCTGCAAACACAGGTGTGAAATCGAGAATGGCTTGGACATACAACACGCAACCAAAGAATCTCACATCGATATTTGCTAAATTTTGTAGTCCTATAATAAAATAATACGGATATTTTGTTTCTATATGTACTAGTTTTTATTTTATATCATTTTGTAATGTGTCTAATAATTCTCGGAAGCCCTATATTTTTACTACCGCTGAATAGAATAAAATCATCAAAAAAGTTTTGGAATATTTTGAAGTAAACTGTTATTTGAGTACATGTAATATATTTTTAAAATGTATTCAAAATGGTGTTCATCACCATTACATACTGATGTTCAATTTGTATGGAACTTCTTATAAAAACATGTCCAAATAATGCTATTTTTTGCCAGGTAAACGAGGATGGATCCAAAAAAGTTTACAAAGGTAATAAAAATTATTCATTAGCAGTAAACAGAAAACACAAAAGGGAATGAAGAGGCATACTTGCCGATCCCTTTTTCACATAATCGCCAAATCTATTTAGGCATTTATCTGAGCGCAGGACCAACTTGTTTAAACCAACTTGGCAAAAATCACGTCCTGTCCATTGAGCCAGTTCTCGTCAGCTGTTTTCACATCACTCTCTGAAGAGAACTTTGCTCCAGATAAGTGTTCCTTCAATTTCGGAAAAAGGAAATAATCATTGGGCCATCGTGAAGTTATCTGACGCAAACGTCCTGGTATGTTGAGTTATGGTGTCATCCGCCTGCATGACAATACCCATACTGCTCGCAAAACTCAAGAATTGCTGCGAAATTTCAAGTTTGAAGTCTGGAGCCAATAACCTACAGCCCAGATTCGGCTCACAATCTGGAAATCGAAACACTTATCCATAAAAAGGTTCTCTTCACAGAGCGATGTGAAAACAGTTGTCGAGAACTGGCTCAGTGGACAGGACTTGATTTCTGACAAGACGTGCCAAACATGTTGGTCCTGCGTTCAGATAAATGCCTAAATAGAATTGGCGATTACGAGGAAAAGTGATCGGCAAGCCTCTTAATTCGCTTTTGAATTTTCTGTTTACTGCTAATGAATAATTTTTTATTACCCTTTTCAAATTTTATTGGATCCATCCTCATAGATAGCGATCTCACGAAACGTTCAAATATTATTCTATTTCACGTAAATTTGTTTGAGAAAAAATTATATGAACGGAAGAATTCTTATGTGCAGACGATTCGAAGCGATTTATGCAAAGCAAGAATGAAGCAAGAAGAGTGAGGAGTTCATCTGTTTTCATTCATAAAATCACACAGGTCGCCTACAATAGCAACCTTAT
>BGPR01021796.1:0-26059 GCA_013235015.1 Araneus ventricosus
TCTGTATTTAGGAGGCTTATCATGTAGGTTGATTGCGATTAAGAGAGAGTCGGTACTTTCATTGTTTTTTCTTTTTTCGATAATTTGCGTTATCTGCTGCAAATACAAAGACAAATAAAATTCGCATCATTCCGATATCAAGATTCTAAAAATAAATCTCCATTGTCTCACGTACAGTGCTGTCAACAAAAGAAATATATCTCCCGGAGATATCAATTCTGACGGTTCTTGATATGGTTTAGTTTAGTTATATTTACCTCCCGTTTCTTTCCCGCTTAAGGGGCACCTCAAATATGTGGATGAGAACCTGCCGTATAAGTAAGCAGAATCTCACTTCCCGGTGGGATATAGTAAAGGTAGTGTGGCTCGTAGGGCCTATCTCCGAAGACGGGTCGTACACCTATAAAGGAGGAGGGGGTCTCATGTGCCGTTCGTAATGGGGGCTATAATGCGGGGGCCACAGTGCCCGAATTGCAGACGGTTCAGATGAAACGTTTCTCCTGGCTCCGAGCTCGAAGGTAGAGTAGACCGGGGCTAGTTGGGCATAGGGGCACGTTGGGCCAGTCGCGATAATACTTTTTGGTATTTAACGCTGTCATTCCAGACAAGTGTGCATTATCCCGCCTTCCTTCTTCCACATCAGCGTCATTGAAGAAGTAGCGTTCATTAAAGAACCAGCCAGAATTAACAAATTTTTGCTATGCTGAGTAAATTTCCTCACTTATGAATACTCGTTTTTTTCTTTGCTTATAAATTATAATTTCCATTTTTACAAATAATATTCATAAACGACAATTCTTCATTGTTACTTTAGGGCTTGTTTGCTTATCAAAATGCTTTCAGAATAAATCCCTACACTCATGAGAAACAAAAATGGCGATATGGGGCTAGTTGGGCCATTTTCGCATGGGGCACGTTGACCCGCGCTGCTACACAGGGTTTATCAGGATGGGCGTTATAGAAATATCTCTGAATATGTGGGATGGAAATGTACCAGATTTATTATGCAAGATACTTTTTATGAAAAACCATGCGGACTCAATTTTGATTATAATTACACAATACTATTTGACAATGACCATAAGAGCTGTATCTCAGTTTCTATTGAATAGAAATGCACAAAATTTGTATATAATACACATAATGTGGATAATAACACAACTACGCTACTTAAATTAATAAAGTATAATAATATAGAAAAATGTTTTGTGATAGTCGCTTCATGTTAGTAGTGGCTCAACTTACCCCGTAGTCGGGGCAGGTTGGACCAAGCAACTTGGTGTCAGTTTGATGTTTTAAATAAATACTGTAGTTAAAATATTCAAATTTTACTTCGGTGAATTATTACTGAAGGGTCACTAATAATGTCAGCTAAAAAATTTTTCATTTTTTAAAAATTCTTAGAAGAGAAAACGTCCCAACTAGCCCCGGTCTACCTTATACTGTGGTGATAAAGAGAAAGAAAAAGATGCAATATATGACCGAAGCTTGGGCAGGGTGTTCAGATAAAATTACGTCCGTTTTGAAACAAGACGTGGGCTATTTTGGGACCGACGTCGAAATTTGAACCGAGGTCAGATGATTAGGACCTCCCTGAGCTGGCAGCCCCTCTCCAAACTTCGCACCATACCAACAGCAGGGCTTTTGGCCTACTACATCTGATTTAACGTGCAACAGGCCCACATACAAAGCGGATCTTCAGCAGAATCGGGTTTTGCACCTGGAACTTTCCGGTCCCGAAGTCGATACCTTATCACTAAGCCACCGCGGCAGCAGTTTTGACGTAGAGTCTGATTAAATCTGGTTTAGCAAATTTCAGTTCTAATAAACTAATCATTAAGTTAAGTTTTGTTTTCTATGGACGAGTTTTCTGATTTGTTTATTTTGGTTTCACAGGACTTCCGTGGTGAGAGTTCACTTTTGTTTTCCAGTAACCCTCCAATTTAAGCGATCGCCAAATCCAGTTGGATTCCATATCAAGTGCCAAGTTCAAATCAGTTTTTTCTTCAGTATACAAAGTGTCGAAAAGAGCGATAAAGAATAATTATGGCATTTTTTCTGCAAAATTAGTCTCTGATTTTAAGTAAACATTGAGATCTATAACAATAGGATTAATATTTTCAATAATAATATTTTCAAAGTATCCTTAAGCCATAACATTTGAAAACTCCACTTTAAATATCAATTAATATCTTCAAACATAGTATTGAAATTTTGAAGATTCCCATTGATTTATCAGTATTACCGAACGTTGATGGGTAAAGCGAAAATCCTACTTTACCGCAGAAAACTCGTCCATACATATTTCATGTATCTATGAATTTCTTAGTTTCTCTTTTACACATTAATAGATACGATGAGCAAATAGTGTAGTGAACTCAAATGTGTTTCATAAAAGATTATTCATGTATTCAATATATATATGCTATAGAAATCACGTCATTTGGTTGAACAATTTGAAATGTATGGATGTGGTGTTAAAAATTCATCGTATATAACTATTAAAATGTGATACTGTAAGCACTTGGAAGAAATATGCCTAACCAAAATTTGAATAGTACAATCGATTTAAAAATAAATCACCTATCTATTTTTGCACCTCATAAAAATTATGCTGTCCACGAATGTGTTGAACAAAATCAAACCAAATAATGTTGTTTCAAAGACATAGCATACCTTATTGCGGGTGGATAAAGACGCAGTGTTTCGGATATGACATTGTCTAAGTATTTCACACTCTGAAGTGTTTCATAAGTCAATTCGCCCTGAAATAGAAAAAGTTCCACATCAGTTATTATTGTAAAACTATTTGTTTAACCTTTAATAAGCTGAGTTAACGCTGATTGAAAATAATTTCTTGCCTTCTAATTTATTATTCAGTTAGATAAAAAAAAACAATTGAATTACCCATATTTATAGAAGCTTTCGCACAATTTTTAGGCGTTTCTAATGGAGTGTATAAGCAATTGTTTTATTTAAAACACTTGAATCTTTCACTAAGACTTTGCTCAGATTTTGAATTATCATTTGCTATTACAAATTTTTCTTTAATTGCTAAATAGCAGATGAAAATAAACAATGGATATATTCCCTAGCGAAATATTTATATTATGCTATGAGCCAAGCAATAATGACATAGGAATGTGTAGTCGCAAACGCAACGGCCCACCGCTACAAGGGTTGTTGTGAAATTGAATTGGGGAAAAGAACTGGACACCATGTTAACACATTCAATGGCGGTGGATCGGGGGGGGGGGGTCTGGGGGGCAGACAACCCCTACTTTTTTATGGAAAAATTAAATTTTTATTTCATTTTAGCTGCCTAAAATTGTGAATTACAAGATAGCAATAGTGTTCTGGAAAACTAGTTAATTTTTTAACTAAATGTTTAAATTTTCCTTTTAACACTGAAACTCCCGGATCTTTAGATGTCTATAAATTTTTTTGCCCCCTCACTTTTCCACTCAGTCACCACCACTGAACACATTAGCCGCCACTGAGCACATTAGACGCCACTGAGCACATTAGACGCCACTGAGAACATTAGACGCCACTGAACAAATTAGCCGCCAAAACTCAGTCTGAGGTGCTGAGTTGTTGAGAGTTGGTATGGGCCGTAGAAACAATCTTTCACAATGCCGGTCCAAACTTTGATGCTGTTGTTTTGCATCGAGTTTTATTATTGCAAGTTGAATTTCAAACTTCGACACGTATTGTTATACATAATCAACACAGAGCACCTTGAAAAATATAGTTTCGTCGTGAAAATAATCCATCCTGGATAATCAGTCTCAGCTACGGCCTGTTGCTTCTCTGTCGCAACGTCCCCTCGAATGATTGTATGTTACGTTTTCATACTTATGTTTCAACGAGGGAAGTTCCGTAAGTAAGTTCTGTCATCCGTTTTCCCAAGGAAGCTTTATTACAATCCGAAACATACAATGGTATAACAAAATATAAACTTTTGGCTATTTTTGCACATATTCGCCACCAAAATTGATGCATTTATCTTACCGTGGAATCAATTTCAAGAAACTATCCCGGTGAAAATGGGTGCCCAGCGAGAGAAGGAAGTTCCCCACAATCTGCTGCTCGTCCCAATAGAGCTGACTTCAATGCAGGAAAAAAAGTGAAGATGGGTGCCGAAGGACCTCACGCTGATCACAAGACTGCAAGAGCAACAATAAGCCTCGAGGAGTTTTGTTCTTGGACGTAATGCAAGACCCTACATAGCGAGACACACAAAAGAAAACATTCTCTGCCTGGGATGGGTGAGATTGGATCATTCGGCCTATAGCCCCATCAGACTTTCACCTTTTTCCTGCGTTGAAGTCAGGATGTCACTTCCGAAGCAATGAAGAGGTGTAGAGGGCTGTGAAAAACTTCCTTCGCTTGCTGGGCACCGGTTTCTACCAGCATGGTTTCTTGAAATTGATTTCACGGTATGACATATGTATCAATGTCGTTGGCGAATATCTGGAAAATAGCCAAAAGTTTGCATTTTGTTATACTATTGTATGTTTCGGATCATAATACAGCTTCCTTGTGAAAAAGCATGACGAAACTTTCGTTCGGCTCGTCCTTCGTATGTTATTATTCCTTGGTGCTTTTATTCATGGTCTCCTTAATGATTATTAAACAATTGTTCTGAATCATCCTGTATAAGTCAAAAATTTTATCCTATCGATACAATGCAGCCTGTTTAAAATCGTAAATACTTGGGGTGGCTAGTGATTAGATACTGCGGAGCTACAGTAACCCTAACTTTTTTCAGCTTATAAATATAATTGCTAAGTTATTTAATTTCGTACGTAATTACGAAGCAATCAACAATCAAACACTATTCTGCATAGATCTTTGAAACTAACAGTGGAATCACAGCAAAAAACGTCATGCTTCTCTTCGCAGAGGCAGAAATCTCCCCTAAGTATTAAGTTTTAACTCAGTACTGATTTCCGTTGTTGCTTCGCAAGAGCAGAAATAAATCATATTCGTCCGTTGTGCGGTTTGTGAAGGGAAAAGAATGTAATATGATGAAGAGATTGTTCTGAAATACAGTACCCGCGGTGTTACTCACGTGAAAACGTCTTTCCAGGTTCATTGCAGTGATAGTCGGTCAAACTTTCATGTTTGACAAAATACCGTCAGATTTGAATCGCTAGTAACTACGAGACTAATAATATGAAAAGAATGGTTAGCTCCACAGCTGATAGATCATATCTTTAAGAGGTTGTTGTATAATATTTGTTTTCCCTGTGACGTCATCGTACCATTGTAAGCGCATGCGCGTGATTGTTATGAATTAGCTCTATGTAAGGTTATAAATAAGTGTAGCGTGGAAACGCGGTTAGTTAGAAAGTTGATTCTGGGGCCATTTTAAAGAGCTTGAGGAGTATTTTAAACACCCAAAGTGAGACAATAAAGATATTTAATTAGAATATAAGTAAAAATTGGTATTGAATTGAAAATTTAAAACTCCGCATGTTGTTTGATTATAACAGGCAGAGTTTTCTATCGAAATGTACGAAACTTACAGAATACTTGACAATACGTAAAAGAAACATTGTATTAAAATTTGAATTCAAAAATTTGAATATTACGGGAAATATGAACATTTGTAGTAAACATTATTCTATATAATGTCAACAGATGGCGCCATAAAAGCTACTCTAAATAAAACATAAGAAAGGTGCAGTTCAGGTCTTCGAAGTATATTTTTTGTTTAAACGTCAGGATAAAATCATAAAACAAATGGTTCGTATTAATATGTAATTTAATTATCAATCTCTTTAATACAGTATTTACACAGAGTAGTATAATGGTTACAGAATAGATAAATCACAAGTGTATCGCAAGTAGCAAGGGTCTGTGTCAGCTCGTGATTTATCTATTCTGTAACCATTATACTATTCTGTGTAAATATTTTATTAAAGAGATTGATAATTAAATTACATACTAATACGAAACACTTGTTTTATGATTTTATCCCGGCGTTTCCAAGAAAAATCTACGGCGCGATCCCGAACTGCTCTCATCTTATGTTTTTTTTTCTTTTTTTTTCTTTTTGCAAGCCTAAAATTTTTAAAAATCGAAAGATACGAAAGAATACGAAAAGAATGATAAATAAATATCAATTAAAAATAATGTACCTAATTTTTTTCGTAAAAAATTACGAAGAAACATCCCTATATATGTATTTATTTTAACTTCACAATTTCACGACATTTTTTTTCAACCGCAGTGGTATAAATTTTTATAAAAAAGAGTATGGACTGCAGGAAATATTATTACGAAAATTTATTTTATATCTCAATTTTTAATAACAAAAGAATTAGAAATTTCCTAGTTACAATTTCCTTAATAAACTTACTCACATCAAGATAAATATCTAATTATTTTTTATCAAATAATAATTATATTATTCAAAATCAATTAGAAAAGGTAAAATTTTAATTTATGCCGAAGGGCATTAACGCGCAATTTAATATGAATTATAGACCCACAAAGTTACAATGAACGAGGCGTCACTGGCTAATACTGAAATGGAGCAACAGTAGGAAATACTTGCATTTGACTGCTTGACGGCCTCAACCAGTTCCTCGTGCACCTTTTCCTGGATGTCGGGGTGCAGGGCCAGCAAGTAAGCGGCGAAGGCCAGCGCGGAGGACACTCCCTCGTAGCCACCGATGAAGAAGATGACACACTGCGCCACCAGCTCGTTCATTGACATATCTGAAAGAAAATGTCATACATCGTGACTTTGTGATGAAATGGATTCATTTCACATGATGTCATAGCCACACGACAACGTAATTTAAATGTCATCCAACTATGTTGAGACCACATGAAAAATGCAATGAAGGGTAGTCTGTTGGCCCCTGAGAGGATGTGAGGGGGACCTTCCTTCATCTTTAACCTTACTTGGTCAGATGGCTTTCGTCTTCAAGTCAGAAAATCGGTTATCACTGCAACGTCTGAGCTGTGTTGCACTCTTTCTTTTCAGTGCACAATCGGGTTTATTTGAAAATATCTCAACTGGCCAAGTTTTATGGAAAGAGACACATATTATATTAAGATAGTAGTGAGGTTTCATGTTTCCTCCAAAGGAGAAAGGCACATTCAATATTATAGGTTAATTCTATTTGTTATATTTAGCATACTAGAGTGCGTTAGTTGCGTATACTTAGCATATCAGATTGTGTAAATTGTGTATGCTTAGCATATTAGATGGCGTATACTTAGATGATGAGCAGTGTTTAGTAAGTAGAAGTTTAAGCAGTAGTTAAATGAGAAATATATATACTAAGAGCTTGATTGTACAAGGGATGCTATAAATTCCGTCGGGCATAGTGTGTATTCATATATAGTATTCTGCCTATAAACTTAATCATGTTACAATGTTTTTTCTCGCCATCTATTCGCTTACGCCACTCTGCAGAAACATTGATCTTGTTGCTTTCTTCCTTGAGTTTCATATACTTGTTTTACATCTTATCAAGGTATCAAAAAAATCTGTTGTGCCTGTGGGGAAGTGGGCGACCCTCTGATCTTTGCTACTAGCTACCCATCGACCGTCTCTTTCCACATGTCGAAACCAAGTGATAATCTCACCGAACATTGGTGGAAAAGTTGCCTCTCCAACTAGTGAACTACTCAAGATCCAAAATCATCTTGCTAGTGAACTTCTTTACCGATAATGAGGTCTTTTTTAAATTGGGCCGTGGAATTGACAGTAATTTTTCAGACAGTGACTCGGGCATTGCGGTTGCTATCCCCCCAGTAACAAGACACACCCAATGAGGTTGTTTGCAATGCTTTTTCTTTTTTGTTCTTTACATTAAAATGTTGTATCATTATTTCACAGTGTTTGGTATTTAATATGTCTCTTTGTATATTCACTCGGATTTATTATTTTATATATTTAATTTGTTTTATATATTTTTGGTTTATGTATTATTATTATTCTACGTTTCCTTTTTGCTCAATAACGTTCTTACGCACACCCATACAAACTGCAAACAGGAGATTTTTATCTCTGGAGTCAGGAGTGTGTTGTAGTGTAATTTAATGTATATGTATCTGTGCAAATGATTCTGATACGGCGATCCAGCTTACTCTTTTTAGAGACGTTCCTGAACACTTGGTGATCGGTGGACACTCCTCCGTAGGGCGCTGCGATGTCCTCGCTGTCCTTCTCCTTCTCATCCGGATTCCCGTCCTCCTGCAGTTCTTTTGCGGTGTCCATCAGCAGCTGAAGGAAGTCATTCCTCGTCTAGACAAGTGAAGGCTCCGATTTTATTAATTATAGTGCAGGGAATTTTGAATGAGAAACGAAATACGTCTTAAAGAAATCAGAGTTACGACACAAAATTTACCTCTGATGTCATGTGGTTCTGTTTGCGATGAAAATGTCGAGTCACACTCCGCAATGAAATTTCATTTAATCTTGATTCCAACACGAATACCTTGCGAGTAGTCATATTGAACTTGACCTGACCGATAATAATATGCTCAAACTCGATAGTGTCTTAGTATCAGAGATGACAGAAAATCTCGATCTACCCCCGCCCAGCCGACGGATCCGCTTCATCTGAATGACAGCCGCTGGAACAGCTCGAATACTGAAGCCGGAGTCCTAATAGCCTATCACCAGGCTATGGCCCGACCCCTCCCAAAGGAGGTACGTGCTATCACTGGAGAAGGTAGCCAGAGCCTCTGAATTACTATACCCCCAGGAGAAGCAAGTGCCCTCTTACTCATCCGTGAACTCGCAGTGCCCCCGGGGGGTCATAGTATCAGAGATCTAAAATCTAATAGCAATGCCAAGATAAATTCCAATGCGGTCTGTACTTTCTGCTGACGTGTGATCTAATCTCTGTCACCATCCTCATTCCGTCTCACCGTATATACCTTGACGAAGTTCTCATCACGACAGGAGAAAGCGTTCTTCAGAGATACTCCTTTCCCTGTAAAATGGAAGGTAGCGATGGCATTGTTTTGGCCTCGCGTTCTATGAGTCGCAGGTTCGACACCCGATTCAACCGTAGAAATGCAGTATACTGGCCTAATGCTTTTTTAAATTTGTTACGGTTTAAAAGTCCTACAGCTGATTGATGTGGAAGTTTAATGTGGGAGGGCTGGTTAAGATTATGTCCTTGTCATCTAACCATACTCCAAAATTATGAAGCCTGTCCCAGAAAGAGGCGCTAATATAACTAAACTTAACCATGCAAACTGGTCTGTCCATCCCTTCACAGGTGTTTCCTGCCAGATAGATATTTTAAGCGAATCCATTACCTCTGGGCTTGTGAACACTATCATATAGAGTAATTTGAATACCTTAAAATTACCCTAATTATTTTTGACAGTCACTTAATGATATATGTACCATCATCGATTCCACTCACCTGACCCGTTCTCTTTCTTTCTTCTATAATCTGGAGAGTCACATCCCGAAAAAAATTGCAAACATCAGCTGGGAAAAAAGAGATCCTCAGCCACTTTTGGAGTTGGGGAAACACAACTACAAGGAAACAAATTACATGTTTTGAAACGTAAAATTTTGAGTACTTGATTTGAAAATATAATTACTTTCCATTATCTATCAGAAAAATATGAAATAGCATATGCGCATATAGGGTAGATCAGAAATCCGAAGCAACTTCAAAAATCAATAATTCGCAAGCACATTATTAAAATGTTCGGAAAACTATTTTAAATTTACGTTTCTTTTTTGCTTATCATTAATTGATAAATGCTGTTGGTTTTAAGTTTCCGATTCTGAGGTCTTAAGAAAGTACTATATTTCAGGCGAAAACGGGAACAAGAAAATTTTTCTCTCATCAACTGTGGACGTGATAGAAAAAATTTAAGAATCTTTGCTTTCAATAGTACACAGAATGAACATATTCTACTTACGAAGAGCGATGAATCTCCAGTTTATGTTGCTGGAGAAAACTTTTCGGGCCATTTTCACGAATTCATTATCCGGGTCATTGTGGGAGTCGATTTTCGTAGAGAAGGCAGAACTCGCAATCGCATCCATAGTGAAGGCGCCATACATTCTGAAAGGGAAAAAATAGAACTAATTTTCTACAGAATTTTATTTGCGGAATGCACCTATAACCTCTTGATACCTAGTCCATTTCAATGGACATTTGCGTTTTACTTAAACTGGTGTCTAAAAATAATGCACAATTTTGAAGATACTACAAAATAGGAGTTAATATGGGTACTATGGTTCGCAATCAGTTTCAGAGAATCGTTGGACATACTGCTGTCTGAACTCAGATTTTACAGAGAAGATTCGGTCACGAGGGCAATTAGGGGGGAGCCGCCAGAAGGGGATGAAAAGGGAGACGGAAAGGGATTTCGACTCATCCCGTTTGAAAGAAAGCTGATAACGAGGATGAAACTTTCATCAATGGTTATGTTTGATGTGCTTACAATTTTCCACAAATTGATATTCTAGAAACTTGAATCTTCGAACAGTAATATTGAATTTTATGAAAGTTGAATATACTGAATACTCACGTTAAATACATAATTTAAATTAGATTTCGACGATTCAAGTTTCAAGAATAACAATTTCTGGAAAACCCCTCATCATTTAGCTTCTCTTAGAGTGTTCCGAAATTCACCATGTTACAATACCGATATCTTTCTCAATACTAATGGTATTGAACTGGAATTTTTATATATGTGCCCTATATATCTGGCTTTGAAAATGTGAAAGAAAAATTATGCTAAAATTCGCGCATGCGCAATAAAAAATATTTAGTACAAATTTCATATTTGCTGTAATATTTAAATTGTTTAATTCAAATTTTAATATAATGCTTCTTTTACATATTGTCAAGTATTCTGGAAGTTTTGTATAATTTTAATGAAAACTCTTTATGTTATAAGCAAAAAACACGCGGAAAAATTTGGGATTTTTTAAGAAAATCTTCATATCTTCTCGAATATTTATGCTCTGTTTACGAAAATGCATGTAAATTTCATGCACTTAAATCATAACCATTCATGAAAGTTATATCTCGTTATCAACTTTCTGTGAAACAGGATGGGTGAAATTCCGTTTTCACCTTCATCCCCTTCTGGCGCCCTCCCCCTAATTGCCTCGTGACTGAATCTTCACTGTAAAATGCGAGTTCCGACGATAGAATGTCCCACTATTCTCAGAAACTGATTGCGAACCATAGTATCCATATTAACTCCAGTTTTCCAGCATCTCCAAAATTGTGCATTATTTTTGGACACCAGTGTACAATAAAGGTTTCTTTCCATTCTATGCCCTTAAATCTCGCTACCAAATGCTTTGGATAGTCAAATGCTCTTATCTATTTGTTAAGTATCATTAAGTATATTTATTAATTAAATTCGCCAATAGAAATTAAAAAATTAATTATATATAGTTTTATATAATTCTATCAAGAGTATTAATCTCGATGTTTGTGAAAATTGGTAGAGAATTATACAATTTAGGTCTGAAGAGGATGTGAAGACAAAAGAGAGAGAGGTGAACTTTTGAAAAACTGAAGCGGCGAACTAAAGAAATACACTAGTAGTATTAGTAGTATTGTATTGGAAAATGTTTCTTCCCCCGCAGATGAGAGGCAGCGGTGGCCTAGTGGTATGGTCTCGGCTTTGGGGCCGGAGGATTCAATGTTCGAAACCAGATTCCACTGAAGATCCGCAATGTATGAGGCCTGTTGCACGCTAAATCATACGTAGCGGTCAAACTTCCTCCAGTTGGTGTGGCGTAAAAATACCTACGCTGGCCCAGCCTACCCAAGAAGGGTGTAAGGCCGGTAGAGGACCAGCGGGGAGAGCCGCTCCACCAGCATGTGGAGGACGGGATTTATTGGGTACAATAAGAAAGATGATACAGCCATTGCCTGAACAGGGGCAGTAATTTTAAATACAAGAGAGTTGGGAGTGTAAACATGGTCCGACCCATCTCGGTGGGGAGAGAATAGCTTGATTTACTGCTCGGGCAAGCAAGGAACAGTGAAAATATATAAAAAATAGATAAGAGAATTGAAAAAGAAACAAACAAATAAACACACAGAAAAAGCAGTAAAAATCAGATATATAAATAAGTCACAGATTGAAACCCCATAGTATAAAAACAAAACACACACAAACAACACTACACATCAAACGACACAAAAAACACAAATAAAAACTGTACCAAACATAGAATTAAAAATACATAAATTAATAATAGTAATAATTACTTCTGAGATAGAAAGGAAGAAATTCCGTTAGTCAACGGTAATCCACGTCCCGCGTATAAGGGAATATCAAATTATCAATTACAGAATGTTTTTTTGAGTAAAACTGCGCAAGTTAAAAATTACTTTATGTCCTATTCAGAGAAAAAACGGCCAATGGGAGAGGAAAAGGAATGAAATTTTGTAGTCTAAAAACAAGGTCACAAAAAGTAGAATGCATAGCCCCATCCCCGCCAATTAAAAAAATCTAAACAACCGTTAGGCCATTGACAACGTGGCAACAGGTTTCCAGAACTGCGGAGAGACTCGGGAATTGGAACAGTCATCTATTGTCGGGGCTCATGGACCAATAGCTGCCTTAGGGCACCGAGAAAATCCCACACCAAGGAACCGACTAGGTACAATAAGTTAAAAAAACGCATAAACAAGTGCAGAGCACTATAAACCTATAGAACTGAGTCATTCAGTGAAAAATTAAATAAAAAATAAAAAGTATTTCTTAAAAAGCTCAAATCATGTAAATAATAAAAATAAGAAAAAGACTCAACAGAGGTGGGAAGTCAGGAAGACAGAAAGCTGAACTGTAGAAAGTGTGAAATGAAAAACAATCCTGAGAGGAGATGTCAAGTGAAAAATCCCTGGCAAACTGGTAAAAAATAAAAAGAGTAAGAACAGTTATTCAGTATGATAGGATAGAAGTAACACGGACCCTCAAGACATCATTGGAGTCAGTTGTGGTCTCTCTCCTGGGTCAGTGTATCGCAAATGTTCTTGCTGGTCCTGAAAGCGCCTTCCATTTTGGTGACAGCCTGTCTATTTGTTAAGAGATTGTTAAACCACGCTTTTTTGTGTTCATCCGCGGGTTTAATTAGATGGAACTGTTTGGTGAGGGAACAGAGAAGATATAATGATCTGCATCACCCAACATTTCGCAGATACAGTGTGGAGAGTCTATGAATTTAAAGTGATGAAGATAAGATGGGAATGGACCATGCCCACTGAGAAAATATATTAAAAACTTGTTATGGATTAAAAGTTTTGGGCTTACCTGATTAATGTAGCCTCTCACCTTAATTCCCGAAGCAGAATTGTAGCTATTCCAATATTCATTCCATTTGTTTACTATGTAATTCTTTAGGAGGCATTTGAGGTGGGAGTAGGGTGCAGGAATGACAAATTTATCACCTGATTTTATGGCCAATTTGGCTTGTTGGTCGGCCAATTCGTTTCCAGGAATTCCCATATGGGCTTTAACCCAGGAAAGGCCGACCATGTTTTTTGCCTTAAAGATGTTTGATTTTACTTTGTTAACGAATTCAGATCTGGTATTTGCGCTATTAACGGCAGGTATCGAAGAGAGGCTATCAGTATGTATGTTGACTTTCACTTTCTCTTTGACAGCCCAGTTGACTGCGAATTGAATTGCGGCTAGTTCTGCCTGGAATACCGAGTTGAAGGTGTTCAGTTTAAATAGATAGTTCTGGATATTAATTTCATCTTTGAGAATACAGCTTCTTCAACGTAATGAACTACTTAGTTTTTTAGAAGTCAACTCATTTCATTCACCAAAAGAACATTTTAACAACTTGGCCTAAACATTTATTTAAACTCCTGATCAGATTATACAGATATTTGGGACATTTCAATTCATACAAGAATCCAAAGAACCAGTTTGTAACTGAAGCTTGTCCAATGGGTTTTTGTCTTATTAATTCAAACGACTTAATAACAGATTTAAATGTAAAAATTCTACAAGTCATTGTATAAGAAGGCTCACACGGAGTTACACCTCAATTACCCCTGACTTGCCAGTTGGCCTACCAGCATTGTTGAATGATAGTCGGTACGACAGGTCGAGTACTGAGGTCGGAGTCCTTTTAGGCATCACCGGCCAAGTCATTATATAAGAAGACTCAGACGGAGTTACCCCTGTTTATGCCAGTTGGCGCACATGGGTTGTTGAATGACAGTCACTACGACAACTCGAGTACTGAGGTCGGAGTCATTTCAGCCATCATCGGCCACGGCCCGGCTCATCCCGTAGGAGAATATAAGAAAGAGTTAAATCACATTTCCTGAATATTTTTGCGAAGAAAGTCAAATTTTTATAGAACTTCAAATTGGAAAAATACTCCCGCAATTGTTTGATTCTCAAAATATTTACTTACCTCTTGGCGTGTATCGGCTCTCTTTTACTGATCAAAGCTTTGATATTCTCTACAGTAGTTTGAGAAGATTCCTTCATTATACCCATCATCTGTAAAGGTATACATAACATAAAGTATACATAAACAAGGTATACATAAACAAAAATGTAGATTTTAATTTTTCATTTGATTAATACTGCGAAAAGAAGACAATAATTAAACACAAAGAGTAATTGGTTAAGAGGACAATATGTTCATTCCAGAAACTATTTGTTAACTATTTTTGCGATCGATTTTTAATAGATTTTTATGGGAATTTGATTAATTCGTTCTAGATATCCCGCCAAAATAAACTAAGGGATATATATACATGTTTTGTTTATTATTTACATGTAACAATTATAATTCTTACTTTTTGCTTAGTTTTCATAGTGTGCACAGTTAGTGACACGTGACTCTTTTTAAGCCCTATAGTATTTATTTTTAGGTACAGATTCCTTGTAGGAATACTACCTATTGCAATGTTTCTCATGACATTATAATTTTCAGAATATCGGATGAATTCGTAGATGGGCTATCTAGCTGAAAGCGGGCGGGAATGGAGAGGGTTTGAAATTTTCATCTCTCCATAACTCTCGAAGATGAAAAGATTATTCAAATTAGGCAAATTATCATCTCATCATAACAAGCAACTTTTGTATTGAAAAAACTTCGACATCTGTAAGCTAGAAGCAGGGCTGTTTTATTCATTGGGCAATAAGCCATTGGCGCCTTTGATTCAAAGGGGCCTAATTAATTGTAATTTATATGTGTTAAAAAATATGATATCCAGATATATTATAACTAGACAGCCATTTAAATACTAAATATGTTATTAAATTTTTGAATTTAATAAATCTATTGATGATAATTGAAAAATTGCTTTTTATATAATATAATCGATAAAACTATTCATGCACACGATCAGGGGTGAAGGAAGTTGGCTCGCAAAATCCTATTTTGAAAAGGAGCCGATTTGTAAAATTTTAAGTCTTTAATCCGAGAACAGGTGACTTTTTCACTCAATTGTATTATTAGTTAGGTATTTTCATTGGATAATTCCTTACAGCTCTGATAGGGCGCTAAATTATTCTAGCCCAGGGCGCTCAGATTTGTTAAGACGGCCCTGGTGAGAAGAAACATTGTTCTTGCTTAGAAGTTATATGCTGAAAAGTGTTTTCTAACCTCTAACTTCGACTGCTTTTCAACCTATTCATGTGACATCCCGATGAAAAACACGCATCCGTTGTATTCTCTTCCACTCTTTTTCATCATCGCTGTAGCAAATAAATTTATTTTTTTAAATATATTTCTTATTTCTTTGAAATCTAGAAGCATTTCAATTATCATGTTGGATATTTAAAAAGCGTTGTCTCTTGTATGTTCTAAAAATGATGCTACGATTGAGGAGGTTAAAATGATGGCGGAGAAGTTTCGTCAGAACAGCTGAAAATGCAGAACACACTATAAACGTTTTTGATTATGGAGTCATGGGTCAATATAGAATGATTTTAAAATATAGGGAAAAAAATCTGTCTTGTACAACTTCCTATCGACACAGAAGCCCAGTGGGTGTGAAACAGAGCAGAGTGGAAGCAAGAAAAAGACATAAACCCCTTGTAATTGTTGGTTCAGACATCCGTTGCAATACTCACCCTTTTGATTTTTCCTGTGGAAAAGGTGGGAGAAATGATGCTTCGGACTCTTTTCCAGTCCTCTCCTTGAAGGTTGGACACGACATATTTCATGATCTGATCGCTGGTGGGGAACACCTGCAATAGGAAGAGGAAACAGTTAATACCTCGTTCGTCCTTCTATTCGCTTGAAAATATCCTCGAAATCTATCTTAAGCTGCAGTTACAATGAACAATCACTATCCACAATAGGAAGCCACGTGACAACATCAAGATCACATGACCACTCGAAATTCCGACAACAAAGAAAATACCAGCTCAGAAAGGGTGAAAAAAGGAATTGTAGCAAATCGTTGTCCCATTCACATCTCCACTTTCCTACTGTTTCAAAGGTCACGTTATCTTGTTTGGACTATTATTGTCGATAGAGACTGTCCCGGTGTAAATGCAGTTTTTACTCACTCTTCCTCTTGGGAATATGTGGAAGTCCTTTACGAAGATGTTCTTCAGAAGAGCGGGTTCTCCCACCGACAAAAGCGGCCGACTGCCTTCGAAGTGCCTGGAAATGAAAAAACAATGGCACACATTGTTAATAATGAGCACAAAGGGTGAACTCTTAGGCGCACATAGTGACATCTGAAAAATTCTATAGTTTCAGAATCGTCGCAGGCAGTGAGTCAATAGATGGTGATTTAAGAGCATTTTTTAACATTAAGACTTATTTCAGTAATTAAAATTTGCTCGATGCAGTTACGGTTTCGATAGAGAAAGCCACAATTTGAGTCTTGAGTACTAATTATAAAAATCTCATTTTATAAAACATATGAGCCTGCATGTAAGAGGTTAATTAAAAAGTCTTTAATCATCGTCTGACGTGGTGATTGTATAAGAACAAGACAAGACACCACTTCATGCCCCTGCAAATTTCTTTTTTTTCGATTGTTTAACTCTCTGAACCTAGCTAGAGTGAGAATTTCAGTACTTCAAAAACTGAAGTAAATTTTCGTTCACGAAACCGGAATGAAATCCTTCCTTTCTTTACAGAAATTCCAGAAGGACGACACCCAAGTTTGCGCGATCAATTGTCAACAAAGAAAGGGACCACTTTTCTCCCGTAAAATTCACTCAGGCGCCAGAAACCGCCTAAGTCCGGCCTCTGTTGAATGATGCCGTTTGAGGCGGGTTAGGGCTCATAGATTTAAACAGAGTAGCGGGCATAGTGGAAGAGACATCAGAAAACGCTCCTTAGCTATCTTTCACTCTGATCCAAAACCTAAGGGGTATTATTTGCTTGGGGTTTACAAGAGCTTTGTCCAACACGCTAGACCTCTGAAAGAAGTTCAAAACGAGACATTTTTATGATGTGGAAGTGATGTCGTACAAACAAGTTATCTGCATTTTTTCTTCAATTTAATCTGCAAAAAAAATTTCTTATTATATTTTTCTCTAAATATTCTGCAGATTTTGTAAGACAGCAAAAAATCTGCATTTTTTCTTCAATTTAATCTGCATGAAATCTGCAAAAAATATTTCTTTTTATGTTTTTCCTTAAATATCCTGTAGATTTTTTAAGATTTTGCATTTTGTCTTCAATTCAATTTCCAGTTATTTGGCAGATTTTCACAAAATCATTAAACTTGACCAATATCTGTTGATTTTTTGAAGATTTAACTGCAATTTTATAATATCTGCATTTCTCTAAATACATTATTTTGCACCATATTCTCTAATATTGCAGGTTTATTTTCCAAAGAATATAAAACGAAATTAGAATGTAATTATCATTATTGTTTAATTCTACAGCAGACAGGAGTTTTAAAAAATTTCCCAATCAAAAATTGTCTTAGGCACTAAATTTTTTAAATATGCCACTGAAAAAATGAATTCCAAAATTATCTTTAAAATAAATATTTGAGGTTTTACCATTTTAAACTTTTCCCCCATAATTTAATTAATTTCCAATTAGTTTTCCAACTGTCTTTCTGACTAGCTATTTTCCTCCAAAAAGAAGGGAGAAGTGGAGCTTGCGCCCTTTGGATGGAGAGAAGGCTTACCAGAAAGATACAAGGTGAAAACGAATTTATTGAAACAGAGAATCTAAATTATTGAACAAAAATATTGCTAATCTCATCTGTTACTCATCTCTACGACTTTGAAACACGTATTCTGACCTTGGTTGCTTTTACGCCACTAGATGGAGCCACGAGAGCTATGGTGACGTTAAAACTCAAATAGATTAATTTATTCCCGTCTTCAGTGTTCCCTTGCAGCGCTGTGGTTAGCGTTCGTGCCCGCCAAGTAGAGAGACGCTAGTTCGAATCCCGGACATCGTACAAGTAAGTTGAATTACAAATTAGATTAATGAAATTATAATAATTAACCTGTACTGTAGAAAAATCTGAATGTATTTGGAACATTTTTTTCAGATATTCTACATTTTTTTCTGCAAAATTCTGAAGGCATTTGGAACATAGTTTTCTTCAGATTTTTTGCTTTTTTTCTACAGAAAATCTGAAAAAAAAACCATGTTCCAAATACCTTCAGATTTTTTGCAGATTTTTTTAAAACTGGGATTGACCCAAAGCAACATTTTCTTCGCATAGGGAAGCAATTATTGGGAAAAGATCATATTAATTTGTGTAATAATTAAATATTCAAGTGTTCAAATATTCAAATTATTAAATTAAAATTATCACAAACAAACACTTACCCATATATGCGCCCTAGTTCCTTATATCTTTTCAGCTCGACTTCATGCATGGGCTTAAATTAAGAGGAGAAATAACACATGCAATCAAACCAGTTTATAATTAAAAAGCAACTCTTTGAAATACAACCAAACAATTAATAATCATTTATAATATGCAACTGTAACAATGCAGTTCGACCCTTTTAGTTGGTAAATAACACACGTATTTTTTAATCTTCATTTACACTGACAGTGAGTGTATCTTAAATGCATTTTTGTCACTAATATGTATAAAGCATGGACCATTCTGAAAAGCTGAAACAATGGAAATAAAACATGACAAATTTAAAATTCTAAAATATCTGTGCCTAAAAAAAATCATTATCTTGTACGCTGGCATACAAAATTTAAGGAACATTTCGTTTAATGCGAGGAATTTGCCATTAATACGAAAATTATGTTTCGAAATCCGTTCTAGAGAATCGTGTGACATTCAATAGAGTATCATATACATATTACAGGTAAGATTCGGTAACGAGGGCAATTAGGGGAACCACCAGAAAGGGATGAAGGCGAAAATGGAGTTTCACCCATCCTGTTTCACAGAAATCTGACAACGAGATGCAACTTTTATCAATGGTTATGGTTTAATGTGCATAATATTTACATGCATTTTCGTAAGCATAGCACAAATATTCGGGAAGATATAAATGTTTATTTAAAAAGTCCCAAATTTTTCAGCATGTGTTTTGCTTATAACATGCAGAGTTTTCATTCAAATTATTCGAAATTTGCAGAACACTTGACAATATGTTACAGAAGTATTGTTTTAAACTTTGAAGCAAATACGTTGAATATTACAGGAAATATGAGTGTTTGTACTAAATATTTTCTTACTGCGCATGTGCGAGACGCAGCGGAACTTTTCTTTCATAACTTCAAAGCCAGATACACTGAGCAACTTTACAAAAATTTCCAGTTGAATCCCATTGAAATTCAGAAAGCTGTAGGAATTTCAGTGAGGTGAATTTCAATTTCTCTTTAAGAGAAGCTAAATGATGAGGGTTCTTGTACAAACTGATATTTTTTTAATTTGAATCTTCGAACAGTAACATTGAATTTTAATAAAATGGAATATCCTGAATACCATGAGCACTTATAACTTAATACATTATTTAAATTGCATTTTCTCGAATATCATTTGAAAATTAAAGTTAAGGAACATTTTACGAAATGTTCCTTAACTTTTGTATTCCAGTGTATGTAAACAACTGAAAATTCAGTTAATCGTAATACGAAATCTTTCTTTTAATAATTTGGAAACACAAACAAATTCTTTGCGTTATTTACATTTCAACCCAAATAATTTGTTAGTCACATAATTAGATTGATTTGGTGATTGAGTTTTAAACCGACAGTATTTATGGATGTCTGTGGCGAATTCACAGGGTGCTATGGGACTTAAACCAGAATTCATCATATTATTTGAAATCACTACAGCTGTTTTTTCCTAATTTCCCTTTAAAAAATTGACAACATTGCTTCCTGGCTTGACAGGCTCGAAAATTTTCCCACTGTTGTAGTCATTACATTAGTGCTTATAGCGTTGCGAAAGTCGGAAGCATTTTTTCTAGTTATTTCATTGTATATTTTATTAAATTATCGAAAATATTGAAGTGTTATTTATTATTCTTATTGTCTGGTGAGTAAAATATGTGAAGTGTTTTGGTTTACATAAGCCATGTGGTTTGAAATTTGTGCCAACAGTGCTTCATTTCTGCGTGCGTAAAAACATGAGTAATATAAAAACTTTTGTGCGTCATTTTTGAAATTCTCTTTTTGACTCATCTGTGCAATGTCCTGATCTTAACTTTGATTATTTACTTTAATTTCATTTCAAATCTTTTGTTATGTTTTATTAAAGTTTATTTTGTTTATAATGTGCGTACTCATCCTGCACAAGCTAATTGGATACATAATAGTTCTGGAAAATCATATCGAGTATTTATATGTTTCGGGAGTTGACAACAATATAAGATTTAACACAAGCTACAACCACAAATTCGTCAAGACGATAGACCCAAATCCTGGATTCGCTATTAATAAATGAACAAATAAGGATTAATTTTTACATTAGTTCACTCATTTCTAATATTTTTAATCGATCAGGCAATATGCGACATAGTGAAATTGAACAGAAATGAAAATCAGTAGGAGAAACTAGGGAGGCCTATCCCAAGATGAATTTTTCAAATTCTGAAACAGTTGGTGATTTGTGAGTGTCATCCCTATTTGGCCTTTGGTCTTATGGTGTAATGGAAGGGATATCCATTACAATCTAAAGCGCCATTGTAAGGATGTGTAGATGAATACGTATGGGGGGCTCTGAGGTAATTTATTCATTTTTCTTTCCTCTGCGGATTTCAAATTTACTTTTAAAAGTATGAGAAATTAAAATATTCCTAAATTTAAGCATACTTAAAGCTATAATTTGACATACTATGCCCCGTAATATCTTAATTCGATGTGGTTTAATCTTTATTCAAGTTAGGGAGACTTATCCTACCAAAACACTTCACAAGACAAGAGTGATATAGGTACCGTTTGTTATTTACTGCTACATCGATGAGCACTGCAACTCTATCTTTAACTTTTCTAATCAATCAGACACTATCTCACATAGCGAAACTGAACAAAAATAAAAAAGAAACGAAAGAAATAAAAAATTTCCACTTACATTTCGCATGGTTTCCATGATGGATCCCACCACAGGGAAAGGTTTTGCGAATGGAACATTTCTTTTTTTCCAAAAATCGAAATTCCTCGTGGAGAACCTGTTAGGAAAAGACGTGGATATTTCAAACAGTTCATTACTTTTAATATTTTTACACCAGCTTACTGACTACACCTGCTTGCTGATCCTGTTCCGGCTTATTACTGGTTAAGTTTGACTTCAGTTAACTTATGTTTAAAAATGAATGACACTGGAATAAAACCTAATGAATATAATAAAACCCCAATTTTCCATGGTCGCCGTATCTATCCGGGTTAAGCTTAGTTTGTCACGAGTCTGTATTTCGAAAATCGAACCTGCAAAATTATAATATAATTACAGTCACGTGATTAATGTTTGTTTTATTTTAAAAATTTGTCTGTTCCGTAAAAGTGCTGAAATATGCGCTTTGAAAAGCGAATCAAATACAGATATGTTTCTTGTCTTATCTATTCTTGAAATGTGTAAACAAACTTTTGAAAATTGCACTTTTCTGGGGCTTTCCATTTAATTTCGAACAGGATCGGCAATTTTTTGAAATAAGGTGTCATATTGGTCCTCATAACAATTTTTGAATTATTCCAGCTGACAAATACATTTTTATTAAGAAGAAATATTAGAAAAACAAAACACACAAATAACTTTCATAGGTTTTCAATAGTGTGAGCAGCGAATCGACCTTCCGTTCGGTTGTGCTCTGTAAAATGTCTGAAACGACGACACCTCTACCAAGAATGTGGTATTTTTAGGTAAATTAGAAATATAAGTTTGATATTTATATATGTCTTTCCCGGGCTTTTGTATGCGTATTCTTCTACCTTCAATTACTTTCAAAGTGAGAGGAAAAGAGTAATAGGTTTTTTGATAAAGACTTTAACTAAAAATGCGGTCAAAATTCTATAAGTAATGTTATTTAAGAAAGAATAAATAAAAAGAGTGAAAATAAAAAATCCTTTTATTCAAAAGACTAAAAGCTGGGAAAATAAAACAATAAAAAAAATAAAGTTTAAACCATTTTATTAGAAAACAAAAACAAAAATATGAGGCTTACTTATTGCATCAAACAAAGGAAATAACATTCACAAGAGTGCACTAATATTATTTCTTATAAAAATCAAATGGTAATCTATTTTGTACTTTACCATTTTGATAATCTGGCATTGACATAGAATGTCTTGGGAAACTGTGAAATAATCGTTTCATACTTTGCCCTAAATCTTCTAGGCATTCTAGAATGCGGATATTCCACTTTGCCAGTTGCACATACACTTCTTGTGATTAAGTCTTCGAATACTGACCTTAAAAAAGAATTGTTCCGAAGACATAAAGTCAAATAAAATTTTTTTTTGTTTTTGACATCGAACAAAACAAAATTAAATTCAAACCACAGGTAATATTACAACAATACATAGTAATAAATTCAGAGATAGAAAAAGTCGAATTAAGCGTTCCAGACTAGAAGAGTTCCTTTCAAAAATGACTCTGACATATTCACTTCCATGTGCTGTTAATCTGGACTTACGCATTCGAAGAATATGTCACTTACATGCACGTTTCTCAAAAATCAAAAATTATCATTTGATGAAAAATTGGCGTCACAGATAAGTACTCTCTGTAAATTTTGATTAACTGTATATATGAGATATCAATACTTATCGAAAAATCTCGTTTTAGACAGTATTTCAGTTAAAGCTACATAAAGTTTTATATGAACTATTTCACCTACATTAATTTCCAAAATTTATAATTAACTGACCAACACAAAACATAATAATTATATTTATCAAATATCTCAAAGCAATCTGTTCATGATAATAACCTTTAAACAATATCACTCAGGAGATAATATCCAATAACTTTTTTCCTCCTTCAAAAACATAAAAAGAAAACCGTCAGAGTGGATTTTCAGCAGACCATAAACATCCATTTAAGGCGAGAGGAAAAATACTTTATCCCAAGTGCTTGAAAGAAAAATTAACGTTGCCCGTTTTGGTTTTAGTATTCAATCTCGCATTGTTGAAGTCATGCTTGGAACGGAGCTCTTGTTTTGGTCAAATTCATTTATGTATTGGTTGGAATAACATCAGTTTTATTATATTGGTAAGTGATATTCCACAAAGCCTATTTTATCTTGTTGATAAACGCATCGTATTAAAACATACTAACACCGCTATGTAATAAATTTTCTTGTGTATTGGTAACTTTTAACTAAAAAAAATTGGTACTTATAAAGAGTAAGAATCTGTTTCTGTTTTGGTAGATTTTGGGATTTCAACAAAGTATCCTATTCAATCCAAAGACAACAATCACTTCAATCAAAAAGAAGAGATGAAAATTGCTGAGTCAAAAGAAGACAATTTCAGTATTATAGATCTGATTCAATCAAAGAAAAAAAATAGCCTCCTCTAGGAGGAACTCCAATATTCTTTTCAAGATAAGGAAAACGTTTTGAAAATTTGAAAAGCTAATTAAATTACTGCCTTTTATCTCGTGTCTCAGGACAACCCAAATTAACTCGTCCTAAATACCATTTTTTCAAAATAAGTCAGGTCCTTAAGCAGTTGGCAGAGTACCTTCTAGCAAAGATGATGTTGATATAGTCTTTATTTTTAACTTTCTAGGGTATTTTTCAGAACCTAAAAAATTCTTCAAGGATTATACAATTAAAAAACATACACTAATTGGGAATCGCGAAAAAGAAATATCTATATAAGGGTTATTAAAATTTCTTTGGATATATCATGATCATTCTGTCTTAATGCCTTAGCTGTGTAGAGCGGTGAACATTTGAAAGTGCTTACAGAATGCTTTAAAGTAAATGGTTAAGGCATGGATATTGCCCATGTAGGCCAAAAGAGAATCACTGAAAATACTTTTGCACACCCAAACAAAACTGTAGCTTTCTTTTTTGTGTTGCGTTTCAAATCTTTCTTCCTACATTTGGAGCCATTTCTAATCGGTGCAATTGTTCTGAATAAGTGGATATTTTTCATGAAATTTCACAAACAAAAAAATAACTAGTAAATTAAGATAAAGCTGAACTCACAAGACATTCGAATTCGCAGCTGATAGCATGTATCTAAGTGAATTGGGGCACGTTCTGGTTTTCAGTGAGATGGAAAAAGTTCAATTCAAGAAGGGTGGTACGTCAGAATGTCAAATGAGCCGGATGGTCTTTTTACTTTTTCCTGTGAAGTATACAAAGAGAAAATAATTGTAATCGTCAAGAATTCTCGAGATTTTTGATATCTCCACGTTTTAAGACCTTCTGAGTCCGAAAAACACAAGGCTGAATTATGTCTGTCTCTTAATGCGGCGTACTGTCTGTCTGTCGCAATACGTCTGTCTGTGAACTTTGATAACTCTCCCGAAAACTATTAGAGCTACGGGATGAAATTTGGTACATGTAGTCTTTAAGCATAATTTGTAGGTTCTATCAAATTTTTGGACAGAGTAATCAACCTTGTCCAATCTGTACGTCCGCGTTCAATACCCGAGCACTTCACTGCTCAAAAAACTTGGGCATGCTAGAGGGGATAAAAATTTGGTACACAGGTTTATCATTCATGAATCTTGAGTCCACGTATAAAATTTTAGGCCAAATCATCGAAGGTTGACTGTCATTTTCTTATAATCGCATACTTGTTCAGTTTTGAAACAGCCTTGCCTGCGCATACCCTCTGGTGACATGTGAAAAGAACTCCGGCAGCGTTTGCCAGTAATTCAAGCGCGATTTTGTAGAAAGCAAATATTTAGAAGTCTCGCCAGTCCTGTTGCAAAGAATCGCGCAGAAGTTGAATTGTTTGATCCTTCAAAACCACGCGTGGTTCAACTTTTAGTTTACTTGCGACGGAAGTTTGTTGACGTCTTTATTATTCTGGTTGCTCTCATGTTGGGATGCTCTGAAAGTTTGGAGACCCTCCCACTGGTTTTCTTTCCTCTGGGTAGCGAAAATCTTTTGAAATGCCTATTTGAGTAATTATTATGGCATTTTCAAAATAAAAACAAACCATTTGTTTTGATTCATAGTAACTTTAAATGTTTAATGCCTCTTTTTTAAGTATTCAATATTGCTTCTTATCGCTCTTTCGTGGCTCCTTCAAACACCTAAACGTCAAAATGATTTTTTTCAGTTGGGATTTCACTTAGATACTATTTTAAAATAAATGGATGGAAGAAAACTAATAAAATAACTTTGTTAGTAAATGACAAGGAATTCAGTTTGTTTTCCTAAAATAAAGAAAATAATTTAATGAAATAGCCAATGGATTTGAGTGATTGGTAAAATATAAATATCACTCTAAAATCATATGTAACTTATTTATAACAAACCATAAATTTGTCGACAGATTTAATGAAAATAGTCATTTCAGATGGTATTACGTTTTTTGTGATTAAATATAATACACTATATTAATTTTCCATTGTATTTCTCAATATTTTTCATAACGCAAATAACTTTTGGATTGACTTAATTTTGTAAATTTATAGCTATGTAGATTATCCTTATTGATGCCTAATTTTGACACTTCCTTTCA
>BGPR01021797.1:0-26059 GCA_013235015.1 Araneus ventricosus
GAAGCCTAATATGAGATTCAAACAATGTTAAATCAACTTCCTTCGTTTAAAAATCACCCTTAATAGGGTAATTGATAAAATAAATGATATAGTACACAAAATTAAACAAATTAATACAGAATGTATAAAAACACAAGAACTTACCATGTATTTTCATCCTCCTATTTCATATCAGCATGCAGGCAATGTGGAATGACAGTTCGTTCACGGTTCCCGCGCATTGAACTGGCCGCAGCGGCGCTAGTGTAGTCGACTTTTCCGGTAAAATGTACTGAGAAAGCTGCGGGTACTGTAAATTCTCCATTTTACAGTAATTTTTACCTTAAAAGTTTCCGGAATTTTTTACAGTGTAGGAAATAAATCCGACCTCTCGCCTATTGACAACAACCGCAAAACAAGTACAAATGAGCGAAAATTCTTTAGTACGTAAAAACGAAAAAATATTCGCGTGATCAGAATAAGGCAGAAAGGCTAAGGAAGAAGGTAAGTGAACTTCACCGTCCTCTTCCCCGATAAGACTGGGGTTGAAGAAAGGGGGAAAAGGTTTGTTAACCCACTCAGCGCCAAACCCGAGATATCTCGCGAACTTTTTTACGTCTCAAGCGGCATTCTACGAAATAACTCGCAAACTTTTCTGCATCTCTAGCGGCAAGCCCGGTTATTCTCGGGCTATTGGAATTTCCTTTCCCCCAGGACCACATACATATTAGTAATTGGAGGGTTGGCCTGTCCATTGTGTTTGTCAACCCGCAGTTGGAAGAAGAGGGGTTGTAAGTTTCTGTTTGGGCTTTCTGACTTTTGTGCAAGACGAATACGTTTCCCTTACGCAGCTCATCGGAATTTTCTGCTAATTCGTGAGGATGGGTACTATATTTTTTCAACAGCTATGTTACTGTTTATGAAGTATAAAATGGAGAATGACAGAATAGTTATTTTCGAGAATCCGCTACAGAAATACGGATATAAAAATAAAAAACTGCCTTCCGCTGACAAAAAATATTTCCAGTTTCCTAGATCATTACCTGTTTTTATTTATAAAGCAGGTTTTAGAACTACTTATCATGACGGAATTCTACTAATTGAATTTTTCAGAATTATTAGGTGCGTTCCCGTTAAAGCCATACCATGTTTTTAACAACGAGAAACTGCGTCTTTCGTACTTTTAACGTTGCGTCATAATTAACAAGGAGAGGGCACGACTTGGGAAATTCAATTCGGGATGAAACTTGGCATATTAGTAGTATACCATTAGGGTGTTCACCCATCAATCTAAAAAAATGCAATGGCCAGCCAATTCGGAGGAAATGGCCCTCAAACTTTGGGCACAACTTATATACCAGTAACTCTTCTCGAGAAATCAGTGCTCAGATAGCTCATATGTCAGCGTGCTCGCTTATCATTCGGAAGGTCCGCAGTTCGGTCCTGGCTGAGGTTTCTTTATTTTTATTTTTTTCAAAATTATTCCAAATTAAATTAAAAATTAGAAAAATATTTTAAATCAAAACCTTAATTATTTTTATGCAGAAAATAACTTTATTTATATGATACTTGAATTAGAGATAAAATAATAATAAAAATAATATATAAACGGCAAAATAATTATAAATACATCTTTAATGGTGATAAATATGAACTATACTTAAAATTCTCATTCTAAATTCATTGAAAGTTTTAAATTATTGGATTTTTATATTCACAAATTCTTCGTTCTTATTTTATCTTGGAAACAGTAGAAAGCAGGTATTAATATATTGAATACATATGCAGATGATCCAATATTTTAATGCTAGAATAAAAATAGCAGAGAGCAGCTGTTAATCTATTAAATGCGTAGGCAGATGGTCCGAAATTTCAATAATTGAAAAGGGACCAATGGATAAATGGCTTTACTCATTATCGTATGAAATTCTTCGACAGTACTTTTACCTCGGGCCCTGAACACTTACTAGCCCTGAACAAACGAGGTTATTCACCTTGGATTTTGAAATGTTTAGCATTGTTTTTTGATTAAATTAGCACAATACAGAGAGTTAAAAAATTCCAAAGTGAAAATGTCTATGAATTATAATACTGCTAGTGTGTCGGAGGTTGAAGATGGAACCACACAGGAATCACTATACAGTGAAGTGTCAAAGTTGAGATTAAAAGATGCTGTTATTTATTATCAAGGTTTATTGGCTCAATATAATTTAATTTCATCAGAATCTTCAGCTTCAATTTCTCATGAAGCAATGTTGATGGGTGAAGAAATTTTTAAATATACTTTGGCCATCCTGGCTGAAAAAATTATTGTCAGTGATGAAGAACTTATTCATGAAAATGAAAGGTGTCAAGAAAGTTATTTTCTGCACAAAAATAATTAAAGTTTTAATTTAAAATATTTTTTAAAATTTTTAATTTAATTTGGAATAATATTGAAAAAAAACGCAGCCAGGACCGAACTGCGGACCTAGCGAATGGTAATCGAGTACGCTGACATCTAAGCTATCAGAGCACTGATTGTTTGTGGAGAGTTACTGGTATATAAGTTGTGCTCAAAGTTTGAGGGCCATTTCCTCCGAATTGACTGGGCATTGCACTTTTTTAGATTAATGGGTGAACGACCTAATGGTATGCTACTAATATGCCAAGTTTCATCACGAATTGAATTTCCCAAGTCGTGCCCTCTCCTTGTAAGATTTAAATCAGAAAAATTAGAAATTAAAATAGTTATATATATATATAATAAATCCACGTTATAACTTTTATGAAGTCGTGGAAGTAGCAGAGATTAACAAAACGAGTGTCAGTTTAATAAAATGATTCTGTAACCCAAAAATAATAGAAAATAATAGAAGATATAACTTCCAAATAAAGGTTTTGTAGCCTTCCGATGATTAATTTGGTTTATGCAAACTAACGTAGCGCAAGAAAATATATTTTATTGGTTCTTATCTCGCGACAGAAGATGGTAAAGGCGTCACATTATAGCAGAAAAGCTAACAGTTATTGTATGACCTAAATAAAAATTATTTCAAGGGAATTAATGTATAAATACGTAGTAACAATAAGATAAAATATGTTATAAAACATGCGATAACTGTTTTTATAGCATTCTGATTTTCAATACATCCAATAGATAGTGAAATCATAACTGGAACAAAATTCAAAAATTAATCTTACATTTACATATATACTAGGATTCGCGCACTCTTATCTTTACAAACTTAATTAGAAAAAATCTTTTTTAAATTAGTTTTCAACGTAGGCGTTGATGCTTATCAAATTTTGGGATTGAAGATTTTAAAGTTTATTACTAAATTAATACAATCCTTATAAACTTTAAGAAAATACTTTTAACTTTTTTTAAAGTTTCTTTTCCGCTCTGAAATCCAAAATAAATGTATTGAAGATTGTTTAAATCGCTTGATGAATATTCCGAATTCTATTTCAAAGAGAATTAGGGAGGCTAAAAAATCTGAATATATAAGAATACCCAGAATACCGAATGTGTGGTGGTAATACCGAGAAATCAAGGTTGAGAAAGAGCACTTGAAGTCGACCGCATCTAAAGTTTTCTCAGAAGAGGTAGAGCACAGCACATGCAATAGCAGAAAGGAGAAAGTGTTTAAACAATTTTTTTAAAAAACAATTGTTTTTCATTTTCTGTGTGTTGTTCTGATTTCAAAGCAGAGACTTAGTTCGTGACAGACAAGTAATCTCCTCTCTTTTAGCGTTTTCCGTCTTCAAATCAAATGTATAGAGCGGATGACAACATGGGTGTTTAATAAAATCTGTTGGTTTACCGCTTAAATGGAAAAGGCAGTAAGTGAACATTGTAATTTTTACTGCTGTGAACGACATACTGGCAAAAATAGAAAAGTGAGATTGAAATATCACTGTTGTTGATTAATTAGAGAAATATTTTGCTTCAAAATCCATCAAACTATCAAATATCTGATTATTATTATTTCTTTTTTTGGTACACTCTCCATCTCGATTTTTTTATTTATTATTTTGCCACATTTGGCAGAAAATGAAGTTTGAATGCTCTTATTTTCATAAAATCAGTTTTTGAAAGCTTTCGAGACTAATTTTATCTGATGAGATAGAAGTAGGGTTCTATGATACAAATGGAGAGCAAATAACCAAATATTTCAAGAACAAATCGTGCAGTTCACAGTTTTACCTATTATAAAACTTTATTTTTATTATTATTCTTTTGAGCCATTTTTTTATTTATTCATTTATTGAATGCCACTTAATATGAAATGAACGAAATGAAAATGTCTTATTAACAAGTTATAACTTATCAATTTTTTTTCTAATAGTCAGAATTTGACAGTGAATGATACTAGCAGATTTTTTATTCGAATTCTTTTAGTTACGTATACATTAAAAAAATGTAACAGTAAATTCATTTCTTAAATTTTTTACGTCAGCAAAACATTGAGAGGGATTTATAAAGCATCCCCCCCCTGCCTACTACGGCCGTGGTATCGTGCTTAGTACATGAATATGATACAAAATTATTTTGAGGCTTATACAAATCAACGGGTCATGTGCCACGCCGGGCGTGAAATGCTAGTTATGCATAAAATAATATAGCGAATCCACTATAGTTAAAAATAATATTTATTTCTGGCATTTCTTTAATGCATTTATGCTGTAATTTGATGTTGATACAACCTGAGATTTTAATAAAAAATTTTACTTGAAACCAGTTGTTGTAGTTTGATGTTGGGCACATTATTTCTTTTTAAGACAATTTCAATTATAGCACACTTGTGTTTGGCGCAATATGCCCTGTGAGGATTCAGCGCCAATAAATTCCAACCAACCAACCTTATTTCTGGATAATATAAAAATATGTCTATATGCTTTTCAAACATGCAGAGTGAAAATAAAATTTTTATTTAAATTCTTCAATGAAACTTTTAAAATTATTGTAGCTATTAAAGAAATTATTTTAACAAAGATTTAAAGACATGTCAGAAAAAAACGTGATAAACAATAGAGGTTTTAGAGTAAAGGAAAATATAAATGCAAGTTTCCAAACGCGTTAAATTAACTCAAATACATTGAATGTAATGTTGTGATGCTAACTAGAGAACAGAATTAAAAGATTATTTTACAACAATAACTTTGAGTGCATGGACGTTTAGTATATTTCTTCGAAACATGCAAATATGAAAAATGTCGTTAATATAATTCTGCAATGAGCTAAGATACTTATATATCGTAAATTAATGCCAAAATTTAATAATGTTGAAAATAGTATCTAACGGAAATTCCAAAATCAAAAAGAGGACGTGTTAATATAACTGAATGCAATACGGATACAAAATACTTTGTGAAATTAGCAGTTAATGCAATATTATATAATCAGACTTCTAATGAATGGCAAACTAATGAAACTATTATCATAATTGTATGTACAAGGCAAAGAATTTGTACACTTTGACTCTAAATAAGCAAATATAAGTAATATAAAAATATGGTACATAAAGACACTATTACTGCAATGATTATTTTAGATGATACACAAAGAATTATTGCATGACAGTCATTTTGAGTTACTTGATCCATTAGTACATTTTCTAGAAATATATAAGTAAAATAGATTTCCGATATGAACAAGGATATTGCAACACAATCTATTGAATTAATTATTCAATAAATAATTTAAAAAATTCTGCACGCGCAAAAAAAATTGTGCATTTTATTATTATGTGCAGTATTTTTTGAAGCATTGTGAAACTTCAAAGAAAAACTGGCTGCTTTCCACAACTATTCCAACCCATTTTTCTGTTCAATTAAAGCGAAGCCCTCAGTAGTATAAATCACTGTCAAATCTCTCCTTTGATATTGCTGAACCCTCTAACCGCAGACAGGGGAGGGAATGTCCATTGTTAAAAGTTGCTGCCGCTTGCTAGTACAACTGAGTTTTCGAAGCTGGCGTTTCTCAAACGTTTCAAAATTTCCATAGAGCCGCTGGGTGGGTTAATAAGTACTTGGGACAAAACTTGGATAAGAATCACTCAATCGACTGAAAGAAGCTACAAATATAGTATTGAAAAAATTATAAACATTACTTCTTTATACATAGAAACTCTAAATAATGATAAGTTGGAATGGACTAACATTAAATTTTTCCAAGCTAATAGAAGTATTTTTTCCATGTTATACTTTGCTCTTTGAAAACAGAAATGACCATTTTTTCCTAATTATTTGTCATCAACAGAAGCATCCGATATCGAAACGGTGTAAATATAGAGCCTTGAACATTTTATCTCCGGGAGAAATTACCGCGAGAAAACCTTGAAACATCCTGTGGAGACAAAAGGTATATTATCCCCCTTTTCTTAAAATACTTTCAAATATTCATGTAACCCTCCCCTTTGAGACACAAATCTTTTGAAAGGATGAGGTTCCCTTTAAAGACGGGGTTTCTGTGGGTCTCCGAGAGAGAACAATGCAATTTGAATTCTCGCAGCGGCAGCCTGTGTTTTGGTCATCAGGTCATAAAACTATGTAACATAAAACTATTTCTTAGATTGTTCTGCGAAAACTTCCAACGTTAATTTCAGGGTTGTAAAGAAAAATTGCTGTCTCTAACACTTGACTGGAACCCTTTTAATTTTTAAGAATCTGAAAATGTACTTTGCTATTATATGCAATTTATTGATTCCTCAATTTTTGGCCCCCTGTTAATGGTACCTAGAGCACTTGCCATGCCTGCCCCACCCCAGTTGCGCCACAGCTTGTGGTAAATATATTTCTAAATGAATGTCAGGCATTTTATTGAGTTTAGCAGCTGAATCGAGTATTGAAAAGATTTTATGTCGTTATTTTCATACAAATGTTCGGGATTTTGAATAGCTACAGCTGTTGCAATGCTTCTAGTTAAGCAGGTGTTTCTGTTATTTTAGATCTGGCCAATAATATTTTATTGAGCAAAATCTTCTTTCAGTAATCTGAAAACCTGACGACTTTTCTATTTTTTATTCAATGACGCAAATATCAAACAATGCATAATTCTACATACACAATATACCTGTACCTGTATCTAACAATACATAATTCAATACACGTACTCTTCAATACATAATTCTTAATAGTGAATTTTATGTGTTTATTGATAAAAATAGGCAATATATATTTCTCAGTTTGAGACCTTTGAATATTGACAGATCATAAACTATAAGATCAAAACTTTTTCGATTACTTTTATTATTGAATTTCTTCAAATATTATGATATTATACAGGTATTGGGGTAAACAGGTACCGACTTTACAACTTCACGAATTGATTTTGAGTTAAACGTTTCAACTAATTATAATTTTTTTCTTTTATGCAATTGTAATAAATCAAAATAATAATGATATATATAATATAACAGTGTTCTTTATCCTTTTAACTGGTGTATAAATCTTTTTGAAACTAATCGCCTGTTGAAATATAAAAAATTAATTTGTAAATATATTATCACAGGTATTTAGTTCCCGTATATCTTGGGATATCTGGGGGTATATCTTACCTTAAAACTTAAGAAATAGTAATAAATTAAATAGGGAAATATAAATTTACATTAAATAAATTTCGTTATATTATGAAAAGTGTTGTTGCAACGAATTTAATGTATTATGGGAATTTGCGGTAGAAAAGAAAATTTCAAACTAATAATATTAAATTTAAAATATTAAGAACTATCTGATAAAACCCGACGTTACTCGGGATCAACATTTTTTCATATGGCTCCATCCGTTGTTTTTCTAAAAATATTATCTCAAACTTTCCCCAACAAAAGTAAATCTCCTTTGAATCATTTCTTATTTAATTACACTTTCAAATCTAGCATTTTTATGACCTCATAACAGTATGGATTGAATGAAATCGCGAGAACCTTGGAAAAAGAAAAATCTTTTAAAAATTTTTAACAATAAACCGAATAATAAGTAATACATGTTCACAATTAACAATTCTACTGTAAAGAATTTTCCCAGCGTTTCTGATTAAATATTTAAACCTAAAACATCTATAGAACGAACAAAATATTAATAAAAATACACGTTGCAAAATAAAACATTAAAAAAAGAGAGATAAAATGCAGGTAAACTATTTTCTCCGATGTTTATAAATTAAAATATGGAAGCATGATATTTAGTCACTCGTTACGCGAATCGTTTGCAAAAGAAAAATAAACTTTCTATTCCAACCAACTTCCTTTAATAAGACACAAAAAGAATAATATATAATCAGAAATCAATCAATAAAATAAAATAAAATTTGGGGAAATGCAAGAACACGGAATAAATATGTGAATAATGCTCGAGAAAAAATCATGTGCAATAGAAAGGCTTTTCCGAAAACTTTAAAAAATGCTAAAAATTAGAAATGATACACAACAGCTTCAAATTACTCCAATTGAAATAGGAAAATTCTGGATTATTACAACGTTATAAAAATTACGGTTCTGCGATGATAATATAGGCAGAAAATTCCAGAAATCAGGCAACCACTTACATTAAATAAATAAAAATTTAATTCTGATTTTAAATTAATTTTTTCTGGCGTTAGGTCCATCTTGTGCTACTCTCTCACTGTGTCAAATTTGGTTCAAGAAGTCAAACTGTCTGGATGTGCATAGAGTAGAAACACACGAACATGCATACATACTCAAAAATAGCTCTTATATATCAAAATCATGAAAGTCAAAAATATTAAAATAAAATGGAGAGACAGTCAAAAAATATTAAAATAAAATGGAGAGACTGTAGTAAATCGGTAAAAGCGTATAGATGCATCTATACGCTTTTACCGATTTACTACAGTCTCTCCATTTTATTTTAATATTTTTTGACTTTCATGATTTTGATATATTCTCCACAAATCTTCTTGAATTGCAGCATTTTTGCGCATTCGTTGCGTTTGTGTTATATCTTTCTATTTTATTTTATCTTCCCCTTTTATATATATATTCCACTTTCGGCTTTTTCTAACCGCAGTTTGTTTTCTTGACATTTTGTTTTTGAATGTTTATTTTGTATATGTTGCTTTTACATTTCTGCTATTTTTGTTTCGTATTTGTTATATATATATATAAACAAAATCTTAAAAATTGAAAATACTATAGATACCATGAACAAAAATTAAGTTTAAACATTTATATGTCAACATGTAAAAAAACTCTGTTGTTATTAAAAGTATTGAAAAAAGGCAATCCAATTATATGGAGTTTTCAACAATTAATATAGCAGCTTGGCTGTGGACAATCTTAAGCCAGGTTAAATAAATTTTGCTGTACAAACCATCCCTGTTACTAAAGTTGTTGGAAAAACAGACAGGGTAATTTACCCTAAAATGAAAGAATTTAGAAAGAAAAATCATACACTCACCCTATCAAGAAAACATAACTATATGGAAAGGACGAAAATTCAAGATAAAAATATGTAATCCTTAATAATATAATAAATGCGAAAGTGTGTCTGTCTGTCTTTCTGTCTGTCTGTCTGTTTGTTAAGCTTTCACGACCAAACAACAAAACCGATATGGATGAAAATTGGCAGAGTTGTAGCTTGAAACCCGAGAACGGACATAGGCTAGGTGAAATCACATTAAATTAATTATTTTTGACTACATATTAAAAATAGTTAACAAAGAAAGCCCATTGACTCCGCGATTCGCGATGAAGATTTTTATTTTTCATTCAACTGTCACGTGATCCTTCAGGAATGCGAAAACATGTGAAATAAATTATTTTTTAAATCAACTATCACGTAATCCTTTTATCCGCTGTAACTTCGGAACAAATTGTCCGATACAAATTATTTTAATACCGTCTTAAAGATAAACATTTTACCTTTTCAATGATATTAATTTTATTTCTGTGACATTTTTCATTCAATTTTTATTAATTTTTTAAATTTTATGTGCAGACGATTTTGAAATAACGCAAATTTATACCTACTTCGCTGCTAGGAAACGGTTAGTCTTTGAACTAATTTATCTTTATTTCTGAAAATTTTGCTTATGTTTATAAATATTTCTAAAACAAGGCAGAAATTACATGTATCTTTCTGTCTGTTGATCGATAGGTCGGTCACAAGAACTCCTCCTAAACGGTGAACGTTAGCGACATGAAATTTACACACGTCATTATAGAGCATACTTCTAGGTCAAAGATGCTATTTTCAACTTTCAGAGTTAATTAGTTCTTAAGATATTTAATTAAATAACGAACATTAGCCGCTTTTAAGCCTATTGCTTAGACGTTTTTTGCCAATAACTTCTGAAATCTTTATTAGACAACAATTACTTTTATGCCATTTTAAAGACCAGAAAATGATCTTTTTAATGCTATGAATTACATTGCGATGAAATGTTTTCTCTGATTGTTATTAAGGTTTAAAAATATTTTTGTAACGTAATTTCTAACAAGTCTTTTTATTCTTATAGAAATAAATTCAAGCCAAATTACTGTTTCGTGCGCGGGCTTTTGCCAGTGTTAAAGTTAATATAAGAAAATATTGCTTTCTTTGACCATTAACAACAAAGGAGAATTTACACTTCCGGGTTCCTGTTGTCGTAGCATTCGCAGCTTTTAATGCGGTTACACAGTGATCCAATGACGTTAGTGAATTATTCTCTCGATGTTTTGTGTAACTTTCACAGTGAGGTATTACAGAATATCCATCTGTAGATACGGTAATGGGCATTAACAAGGAACATCACATACTGTAGAGCTCTTCAACATCTTAGAATTGTCAGGGCACCTTCCGACAAGCCGAGATTGAATGCCGGTGTGCCAATACTACTAATACGCAACCTCGATATACCGAGACTGCACAATGGCACACGGTCGCAAATTACACACCAAGGTGCAAACGTCATGAAAGCTACTGTTACGACTGATATAGGGAGAAGAGAGAGCATTTTAATTCCACGCCTTCCGATAATGCCGAAGGATTTATCATCTCAGTTCAGAAGGCAACGAATCCCTTTAAAAATGTCATTTGCCAGGCTCAGGGGCAGATACTGAAAGTGGCAGATGTACATTTGGAAAAACCATATTTTTCGCATGGGCAACTATACATGGCGTGTTCACGTGTGTCCTGCCCACACAACCTCTACATCCTTGCAAATAATGTGGTATACAAAAGTATATTAGAATAGATAAACAATTTTAATAACTATATCAGCATACATGTACAGTACACTCCTGTCAGAACTTTTACTTTCTCCTTTCAAAATGCAACAAAACATTTACATTCTTGAATTAAAAAAAAGAATAATTCAAATTCTTCGCGCACGAAGTCGCGGGTAACAGCTAGTACAACAATATATTGCAATAGAAACAAGAAATACATATTTCAATAAAATACCCATACTTATTCATTAAATAGTCAGTGTCTCTACCTATGCTTACCAGTATTCAACATTTTAAATATATACCACCACTTAGTTTCACATCACAGATTGCCAAAACAAGATTTCCAACTATGAAACTACAAAATTTACCAAATAATATAATTAATTATGAAATTAAAGAATTAGTAAGATATCTAAATTAAAAATCTCCAAACCAGTTAAAAAATGTAATACAATTATTCATCTAGATAATATATTTGAAAATTGGTAAAACTGTCTATTAATAAGGAATATCTCAATTTTAAAATCCTGGCGCCATCTATGTAATAAATCTGAAACCAATAAAACAAGGACCAAATTTGAATAAAATTACACATTACAAGTAAAATATGAAAACACATAAACCTACCATCAAAGAATTAAAATGTTCCATTAAATACCAATATGAATGCATTATTCTAAATAACCAAAATATTTCTTATCTATATAAACTCTTAAAAACTTTTTGGCATTCCATAAACCATTGCAAAACAATGAATTTTGTTATGTACTTAATTCTATTATCATTGTCTGTTACTAAAATATTATTTCTAATTATATAATTTTTCACTAAATTCTTGAAGACAGAAATGCTAAGTTTACTATCCAAAAAGGAAATTTATTAATTTGAAAATTAAATGCATTTTTTTATCAAAGATATCTGCTACTATTTTATTATCTATAATTTTTATATCTAGATCTAGAAATTCTGTAGCTAATTCATTGTCATTAGTTTTCATAATCTTTAAATAATCAGGATAGAAATCAATATGTGGCTTAAGGTCCATTTCTTTATTGAATAATATCAAATCTTTTATATAACGGAATAATATACTATGTCTATAATTAGTATAATCTTTCTCATAGTAGTGTAGGTAAATATTTGCTAAACTATTGCTAGCTGGATCTCCTTGAGGTAATCCTTTAATTTGATGGAAAATCCTATTATCAAAATAGATATAGTTTTCTTTTAGAACAAGATTAATAGGATTTTTAAAATTATTAATGCTAATATCTTTTTTAAGATCAAAATCTTTATGTATATTTAATAGGGTATTAATCATATCTTCAATATCTATACTATTAAATAAATCCTGGAAGTCATAGGTATGTAGACTAGATATTTCTACATCTTTAATCACATATAATATCTCCACAATATTATTTACTATAATTGTATCTTTTTGTTTATTTAAATTCTCTATCACTGTCTGTATGTATTTTTGCAAGAGTTTTCCAGATTTTGTGATATAAGTATTGCAGCCATTAGTAACGCTTCTAAATTTAAGAGGACTCTTGTGAAATTCTGGAGCAAGAAAGATGTGAGGATAATCTTTTTCAATATAATTAATTCCCAGTTTTTTAAGGAAGGCTTGAATTCTATTAGAAATATCTCTGTCGCCTAATTTTGTCTCATTAAAAATATCGCTGTTAATAATATGATCAATAATTATTTTTTTGTAAAAATATTTACAAATTATAGCAAAGTTACTGGGCACTTTGTCTGTATAGACTATTACAAATTCTGTTTGCAACTCTTTAATTTGTTTTTTAATATCAGGATATCTAATATAATCATTAGATTTAAAATTGTAGTTAAAAAGATCTAATAAAGTTTTTTGTCTATATTCATTAAATGCCTCTAATGGCAGACTATATTTAATTGCCATATTTAATATAAATTTCTCAATATCTTTTTTAATTTGCTTTTTAATAATTTCATTACTATTAGCTAATCCCGCGGTGACACCGCAACGCCTTAAAAAGGGGCTTGCCGGACCTATGCTGCAGTTCGCAAGCAGCGATCGTTTCGCGGAATCCGAGATAGCCAAATCGGAAAGCATGAGTAGAAGATACCATTTGCACGATGAGATGCATTGGAGGATTATCAGTATGTTGCAAGCTGGAGCAAGACAATCTGCTGTTGCCAGAGAGCTGAATGTGCATCGTAGTGTCATCCATAGGCTGTGGAACCATTACCGAAGAAATCAAAATGCCAGTAGAAGACGTGGGTCTGGACACCGGAGAATCACCACAACGGCAGACGATCGATACCTGTTGCTATGTGCCAGACGCCGGAGGATACTAACAGCGCGACAGCTGACGTCGCAGCTCTCTGATGCTGTAGAAGGGCTCATATCCGGCCAAACTGTGTCGCGCTGACTGCATAAAGGAGGAGTGTTCGCATGACGACCTGATGTTTGTGTGCCTTTGACCCCAGCACACGTCAGAGCGCAGTTCCATTTGGCCCGTGAACATCGCAGTCGGAAACCAGAGCAGTGGGGCCACGTACTCTTTACGGTTGAGTCTCGATTTGAGATGAAATTTCGAATTAGAATTTTTTGAAGATAATTGCAAAGTTGGCGGCCGCTTTATAAATAGGGGTTATAATGAATTCTTCTTTCAGAGCTTTGATATTATCCTTAATATTTCGGTAGTCATATTTTTAGTAACTAGGATTGCCTTTTTTGTAATTGTTTTTTATGAACTATTTAAAGTTAAAGTATATTGACCATTTCCATTCGGTGAATAATTGCACTGGTATATTGAATTTGGCGGCGAGTTTTAGGCAAAAGTTATCCAAATCATTAAGAAAACATTTGAAAATGTTATTAATGCACTGAAAAAAATTCTCGTCAAAACTATCAGAATATGGTAAAATTTACCGTATTCTCTGGCTCATATGGAACACCATAAAGTACGGTATTTTTTACCGCAGCAGTTTAGTAATGACTTTATTGTAAAATAACCAGAAAAATATCGTTTATTTACCACGCTGTTTGATATGGAATTTGGTATTATTACCGTACACAAAGGTAATACTACCAAATAAGATGGTAATTTAGACCATTATTTTGATAAATTTACCAGAATAACTCTGGTTCTATTACCAATAAGATGGTAATTTAGACCATTTAATTTGATAAATTTACCAGAATAACTCTGGTTCTATTACCAATAAGATGATAATTTAGACCATTTAATTTGATAAATTTACCAGAATAACTCTGGTTCTATTACCAATAAGATGGTAATTGTATACAAAGATGATAATGGTATACAAATGCCCGAGGCAGAGTGAAAAATGAACTATAAAAATAAATGCAAAAACTCATTGACTCATTTTTTATAAATTGTTAAATTTATTAAGTAATGTTATAATTACTAAAATTTATCATTTCTTGGTAATTTAATTTTCTTTATTAATATACATAATATGCATTTAAGTATTTAAGAAAACAAAAGCACATATTTAAAATCTAACTTCAATTTATTGGACAGTGTTGAGAGCTTGCTTTTATACTTTCTCAACAGGCAGTGACTTCATTACGTAGGAAGTGATGTAATCTCCAGAAAGTTCATGAAGCCAGTAGAAATAGGTTGAAAGTTCGAGGTCTATTAGAAAATTCCTTTTGCCGCAAACTTCGCCGCCAAGTCACCCAAGTGGTCGCCAAACATATTGCCAAGATTAGCAACTTAAGGAAACAACTTTATAGCTTTTGTTGGCCTCCACTTCTGTGATTGCTCTACAATTTATTTGTAGAACAATCCCTACAAATAAGTTGGCGTAGACTGTTGATAAGTTTTCATCTAAAAAATGTAAAACAATTCAATTAACATTTTGAATGATTCTTATAGTAAAGCAAAAACGGTTCTTAATATATTAAGATCTCGCAGACTGAGTCAAAACTGAAGAGATCGCCTTAAACTTACTTTTTTTTACAAAATCTAAAACATTCAACAATCCTTTTAGTAAATATAATGTTTTATAATTAAAAATAAAGGATCATAAAAAATGAATTGGGATTAATTATCGATCACTTAAAGTAGTATTCTCATTTCTTACGTTGATTTCTCTTGACTTCATCATACAAAAATTTCAGCAAAGAAATGATAAAACAAAAATGGAAGCATTTTAAGGAAAGCTTAACCTCTACTAAATAGCAAGCTAAAAAGCACTGTGCACGTAAGCTCTCCCTTTCCTTTACCTCTTGTAAAATAGCAAGATTACTCAATTTATTAAACTTCAATAACGTGAGTAATACCTCTATTAAAAAAGTGATGGTACATTTACGTTTAAACTAAGTGGATACTTTTTCTGTTATCTACTAGTTCACTTTCAATAAAAAATAACAAATGAATGATTTCACAAACAAATTTTAATTTTTTAATCATTAATGTAACATACTGAACACTAATAGCTGGCTGCTGCTGCATAAATGCTAATAAGCAAAATAATTTTGCTACCACTTTGATATTTCAAGCATATTTAAAACAGCACTCATATGTCCCGGTCGGGGCAAAGGGGTTTAATGAAACATTATACAATTTGAAACAAAATTTGAAAATAAAATACACAGTTTTTTGTATTATTAAATTCAGCAGTTTTTTTACCCTTTTCATCAAGATTTATGTTCTTTTCTCGCATTAGACCTCTAAAGGTAGAATCTTGCTTCACTTTTTCTTTTCTTTGAGCTATGTCCATTTTCTTCATACAGTTATCAGCAGCTAAAAATAAATTAACGACCTATTTTTTACTCAAGTCTATGTTTTTGATCACATATCCAAAATTGAAAGCAAATATATGAAATGGTGCACATATTTGGAAAAGTAGTTTTTCTTACCGATAACCAAATAATTCTGATTCGGATATATATGTTATGTCCAGAATAAAAGTAACTAAATTTTCTTACGAGGTTTTAATTTAATGTAATAAGGAAACTATTTCCTTACTTTAGAAATTTTATTTAAATTAATTAATCAGTTAAGTAAAAAATAATAACGTCTTTTGGATTAGAAACTTATAATTGTATCAATTTTAAAAATTAGTTCTAAAAAATTTTAACATTATAACATTCTCATAAAAAATAAAAATATTAAGTAAAAGCTAAACGATAAAAAATTATGTACTAATATAACATTATTTTAGCAACCTGAAATATTTTTTTAAAAATTAATTTAGAACGTTTTATGAGCAAAAAAAATTCACTCTTAAGTTCTTTGTGCAAAATAAGGCTATATTTCGAAAATGCACTATTGGAGGGGTGTTTGGACCGACTTCTGCATTATTTATATAAACTAAATTTCTTCCCACTGCAACTGCCCTATTAAATTTTATACATTGAAATTAGCAGTACATTTTGAACGAGCATCATCAGAGCTTTTTGAATTGTGCTATTTGTATAAATACAAATTTTCCACTAACTGTAGTAAACGAAATAAGTTCAACTCGTATTCAACAATTTTCAAAATATTTGTTTTTCTCAAAATTTAATTATTTAATTACAATTCTTTTGTTATGAATTGGTAGACTAAATCCATATGATAAACGATATGTGCATATTAATACAGAGATGATTAGTAGCCTCAAAATCAGAACATTTTCAAAGTCACTATTATTAAAACTTCAACAAAGCATTACAGTTATTCTGCTTATTTTGTTTGACAATTTTTTTTTATTGGATAATAACACCATTTCTGTAAGTCTTGATCATGAATTGTGAAAATGTGCTGGCGATTTTGGCACAAAAGGTGTTTCAAGGTAATTGCAAGTTAAGAAAATTCTGTTCTCATAGAAATAAAAGAAAAATTTCTATTGTCTCAATCTCCTAAACTGGCACCTTGAATACATGTGTCATTCCTAGACCTTTGTGTTTTAAAAAAGGTAGCAAAACGAACTTTAAACGTAATTCACTTATGAGGAAAAGGTATTTAAAAATAAACGGCAATTAAATATTTAATTATTGGCAGAACATCAATGAAGTATACATTAAATGCATTAAGGAAGTGAACAATATATTTTAATTTTTTTCACATCGTAAAAACAAAGTAATGAGCTAAGAAATTTGCTAATTATTTAAAGATTTTTACCTTTAATTTACATATTCAAATGTAATGGGCTCGAAGGCCACCGACTCGGCATAAACAAAAAAAAATCGACAAAAATCGTTTAATATCATTGATATGAAAAGAAACTATAAATGAAGTATTCTTGTGATATGCATATATTTACCTTATTTTTTTCTTCGACATTCAATTTACCCAGCTGTCAAATTTTTACTTTCAATAAATGAGAAATTTTATTTAAATATATACTCACAAATCATATATACTTAATTTAACATTACCGAAAAATCAATTCAAAATAAAATTTAGTACTTACCAGTAAACTCCTTTTACCAGTTCTTCAAATCCCCACTCCTTTAGCTTTTCTTTAATGTCTATTTTCATTGGGTATGTAACTATCCAAATCAGCTCTAACGCGAGAATGTCCCGTCATGCTAAACATGGCCGAGCGAACAGAGAAAGATTTTTCGTTTAACGTTCCTTCATTCCAAACTGAAACTTTTAGTAAATTGCACTACGCACTTAACAAATACATAAAACAGACGCCGCTATGGATTGATCCATCAGGGTATAGCATGTTTTCACACTTCATTAACGTCCTTCTTTTCTCTGATATATTAGTATACTTGAGGAGGAACGTTATCTACTTCAATCCAACAAAGTGCCGCCATATTTGAGATTTACCATACGACATGGTAAAAAAAATAAATGCACTGATACCATTGTATTTGGTAGATGTCAGAGAGGTCAGCATAGTCAAATCACCAAACATATGGTAAAATGAACGATACTTTCTGAAGAATAATCTGGTAATTTTATCGTGATTCTCGTAAAAAAACGAAGTGTATGGTATGAAAACCGTTTTTCCTGGTAAATTAACTTTTCAGCGTTGTAATTTTACTAAACAGGTGGGTAAAAAGAGCCATAATCTCGAAAACCAGAAATTCTCGTAGACCGTTACCAGAACGAACAGTAAGATTATTAAACAAATGATTTAAATACCGTAAATTTTGTTGATTATCACGAGAATTCTGGTTTTATTACCAGAAATGCCATTACCATATAAATATACTAGAATTTTTTTTGTCAGTGTGGAGATCTTGAAAATAGGACGGAATTTTGTACCTTTGATAATTAGTTCCCTTCGTTCTTTATTGTCAATAATGTCTAGGTTACCTTTTAAAATGTGTTTATAGAAGGGATCTATGTATTTATTATATTCTTCTCTATTGCAAATTCATTGAATATTATTTCTATTGGTCCTAACGTCTTTACAGAAGGAATTGTAGTTGAAGATTCTTCTACCGATATTTGTATCATATTTAAAGCATTTATTAACTTCTATGTTTTTGATTGGAAAAAGATCCGTAAATTCTTGGAGTATTGCATTGAATTTAAACTGATCATAAATTGGATTTTTAAAGTTGATAGTCATGTAGATTATTGTTTTTTCTGAATGTTTGTTCAGCGACTTGGCAATTCTTGCTTTATATAGATCATTAATAAGAAGTAGGAAGTGCTGATTATATGTTATGTAGTTATTCAGAATATTTTCCAGAATCCTTCAGAATTTGTTTTTAGTAGAGAAAATGAAGTTTTTTACCTGTCTATAGTTAAAGTTCTTATTAAAATCGTCTTCAATTCCTTTTAGTTCTTGATATATTAGATTATAAATATCTTCATTAGATAATTTGTTTAAATCCTTTCTATTTTTTACACTACCCCTGCGACTACTTTTGTTATTGCTTCTGCAAGTGCTAAAAAGTTGTGATGTAATGTAATTTTTAATATTGATCATTGTATTTTGGAAAATATCGTTTAGTTCGTATGGAGCAATAGTTTTTAGTTTCAGCATGCAGAAATTTTCTTTCTCTAATCTAGTTATTTTATCTGGGATAAAGTCAAGAATATAAAGGGATATTTTACTAAAATCGTGTTTATGGAAATGGTTAAATTCTATGTTAAATTTTTCCGTGTTTTTATACAGTTTAATTTCGGATCGGTGTGCATTAATCCTTAAATTTAGTGAATTGCTGGTCTGTCCTACGAAACACATTTCGCAAGAAATGTTGCGAAATGAGGTCAATGAAGAACGCTTGGTCGTTGGGAGGAACTTTGCTTTCTTTCGGACAAATACACTTCGGAAATATCGCGCATTTACAATTGATAAAACAAATAGAAATTTTGCTACCATTTCAAAATTCTCAACATTTTACCGAGTAGTCTTGTTTTTTTTCCCGCATGTTTATAATTTTCATGATTGATCGATATTTTCCATGATATGTGTGTTCATATCTCAAACACGTTTATCTGAAACTGAAGGAATATATGCATCGCGGTATAAATTTTGGATCTTCAAATCAATAGTTTCTGCAATAACCGAAAAGCATGTTTCTTTGTTTCCATCACTTTTGCAACCCATACGCCACCAACCGTGAGCGCAACACCTTAAAATGTCCTCATGCGTTGGTAGCGTACATGTAAAATCTTTTGTTGCTCCAAAAATACAATATTGCAAGGTTTTCCGACGAGAAAATTCTTTGGTTGCGATGATTCCGCCATTTCTTATGCACGACTGCAGTTGCACGTGTAAAGAATCAGCGCGAACTGAAGAAATATAGCTTCTACTTTATCAATTATACGAGTTTTCATTCATTCAATGCCCCAACCATAAGGTTTCAGAGTGCAGGTTTACTCTTCAGGAGGAGAACATTCCAGAAGACAGATAGACATGGTAAAAATATAGCCAAACTTTACATCAAATATTGAAGGAGATTTTAAATCTTAAAAGTTTAAATGTTGGCAATGAAAAGAACAAAAGATAAATTAATAAATATGTGATGCCCACGAAAATTCAAAAGGAAATGAAAATAAAATAAAAATACTAAAATTAAATGCCAGAAGTTGCAGATAATAAATACTAAAAATGGATTTCATATAAATTTAAACAAAAGAAAATGGCACAATATAATTGAAGCAATGACACAGATGTATATTAAAACACATAACACACACACACACAATAAAAAACGATACAAAAATAGACAAAAACAAAGTACAACACGAAATAAAGGGCAATAGATACAAAAAATGAAATTGAAGAAACAAGACGCAAAGTCAACATATATATATATATATATGCAAAATAAATTTATAATATAAAAAACAGATTAAACTATTATTTGGCCGAAGCATCCAGTCTTCTAAATTGAAAAGAAAATATTTTGATAGAATTGAATTATAACAGAAATTTAAACATAAAGTGGATCCTAGAGCACCACAGCAAAAATATATATACCAAAACAGTAAAGAACGAACATTAAACGAGAACCAATCAACCAGCCATGACATCCCAAAAATCAAAACCCAAAGTCAGCCCTCACAATCCGTAATTTGATTGCAAATTTCCCTTGAAATTTCACAGCACCTTCTGATCCTGATCTCTGACCCATTATTTTTTAAAGCATTCTTAAACCATTTATTTTTATTATCCATTGAGAGCTTTGTTAAGTGAAAATCCGCTGTAAATCTGCATTCAAAAATATAATGGTCGGCATCACGAATGACTCTACAGAAACATAATGGAGTAGAGGAAATATTAAAGCGATGCAAGCACTCATAAATGTCCTGTGACTAAATAAACCAAATATTTATTAAGAATCAATAGTTAAAAATCGGGAGCTGGAAGGTAATCCTTGAGCAGTTTACTTAGCAGTTTCGGAGTCCCGGAAACTAAGGTTTCAATCAATTTTACGTCTTAAAACAAATTACAACTCGCAGAAACAGGTTCTTGTGGTGCAGGTAGTCAGGAAAACGCCAAAAAACAATGACATGTCTTTCTGGTCCCGCCGAGAGGTCAGAAAATATTAACCTTCTGTAATTTGTGAGTGTGAAAGGTTGAATAATGTTTCTGTTCTCATTATAATGAAGTAATTGAAGATTTCAAGAAATGACTACTATAAACCAAGTGAAATGTTAAATTAATGAATTTTTAGATGCATCTTAGATAAAAAAACCCCTACCAAAATTAAAGATGAAATTCAAATGCATCCAGAATCAAACAGTAGATAGATATATTCTGCAATTACACCAATTCAAACTTCACAGTTTGTCAGTAAGTAAATTAAATCTAATATTTAAAGAATTTATCAGCCGCCACTTCTCAAATAATTGATTTGAACCTCTTGTAACAGTATTGAAACAATGCATTTTAATTGCAAGTAAATATGACATAAAAATATAAAAGGTATTATTTCAAATTAAAAAATGCAATAATAGTCCATGAAACTCGAGTCAATATTAGAGAGCATTTAAAAGATAATTATTTGCAATCAGAAAATATCCATGTAAACAACAATGATTTAAATGTTTTTTAATGTAATGTTACATTATGTATTCCGTTCTATTTATGTTATTCTAATTGTGTTTATGGAATGTTAGATTGGACAATAATTTAAATCAGGAAGTGAAAGCGTTAAACTCACGCAAAATGCGATAAAATGCACGAAAGTATTTGAATTTAAAAAATAACATTTGTTAACAGTAATTCATTAAAAGATTCCGGTAGTAATCCACGAAATTTTCACTCCCCGAATATCCCGTTTAGCCCTCGGTTCCCTACATTTGCCCCCTCTTCCCGGTCGGTAGAAAGCGAACATAATCTCCTTAAGCGACTTTTATAACAGTTCATGATAATTAAAAACCTTGTTATATTGAGATTAATTATCGTACAGTACTGAAACTAATATCATTGAAAATATAATTGTTTGCACTTTAAATTGATATTAAAGTACTTTTCTTGCAATAATTATTTCAGATGTTATTGGCGAAGAAAAGACCAAAAACATCGAAATTTGGCTTCTCTCCAAGTTGCACATTCTCACCCTTAAAAGTGTACCTGGGACAAATCAATAGTCTGTTCTAAAGAAAACCAACAGACAGACAGGCATTCACCTTTATTAGTATTAGAGATAGAGATTAGAGATTCTTTTGAAAGTGCGTGAAACTAAAAGGATATTTCTGGTGCTTTAAGGCTGTTATTTTAGATAACATGTTTTAGTTTAAGCCCTAATATTATTTATTTGTGTCATAAAAAGTTATGTAGCGTAAACTCCATGCAAAATATCGATATCAATTAACATTATCATTCAATTTTCAATGATTAGCAGAGAGTTTTGTAACTTTTAATTTTAACTATAACACAATTTATATTTTTAACTATAGAACATACAATTGGTAATTTAATAATAGTGCATCTCATTTTTTATTATATTTTTGAGGAAATTATTTCTTTCGGTTTCTGACTTTCGAAATATGAAATACAATGAAACTCCAAGATCTACCACCAAGCTAATAGAGACCTTTTATCACTGGTGTGATGCTTTTATTTCAGTTCATCGGTCGAAATATATTTTTAAATGGTTAGAATATCAAATCCTTGTCTGATTTTATAAAGGATTATATTTTTCATTTAGGCTGTAACTGGAATAGGTAATCCTCAACTAATTATAGGTGAGACTGGATAAAAAATATATCTATCATTTTTCTAGAAATTAACAGTTTGTTATATTCAGAAACTTCAATTGGAAATTACTTCATTGCAAAGCTTTAATTCTAAATAATTAATATAAAATACAAAAATAAAAAATAATTTATACAACTTGTTAATTTAAAATTTTATTGATATAACTGAATCACTATAACTAAAAAAGTTGGGTGAACCAGGCGGTTAGTATTATATGGAAATGCTATGATTCAACCACGTTTACTAAGTTTGATATTGTGTGTCCAGTTGTTAAATAAAGATTTTCAATACTATTTTAATCTTTATTTATTTTTCGGGCAAGGCAGACATTTGAATTTCTGATATTCTATGTCTGTTTCATAAATTATTCTATGTATGAGAAAGATAAGATTTATAATAGGACTCAAATGTGAATTGAACAGTATAAAACGATTATAAATTAAAAATTATTTATACTAAAATTTGAAAATTACCACTATATAAGACTACCTTCCATTACACAACTCAACGCACTTTTCAATTGCACATTTTACTTTGGACTCAATGAAATTTGAAAAATTATTATTGTTTCTTTAAAAGGGAAATTTATCAATGGGTAGTTTATTACAAGACATCAGAAGATAGAAAAATGTGTGTGTGCTTTAAAGTTTAATACCTGAAACGGTTCGCTTTTATAAAAGTCATTTTCCTTTGGAATTTAAAAATTTCGTACAAAGTGAAAATTAACTTTTATGTCCCAATGGTAACTTCGAAGTTTCTGTGAAGAATTAAAGTGATGAGCTTTCATCGTTTTCGCCTGTGTATTTTACATTACAGAAAATAACATGCTATATAATTCTTGCAATTTGTAATAGGCTATATAATTATAAAATGTCCATGCTAAAAAAATCTGCACAAAATCTGACGGTATTTGGAACATGTTTTCTTCAGATTTTCTGCGGAAAAAAATGTAGAATATCTGAAGAAACTATGTTCCAAATACCTTCAGATTTTCTGCAGATTTTTCTACATTTAAGGTTTAATTATAATTAATGTAATTATTAATTTCATTAATCTAATTTGTGATACAACTTACTTGTACGATGCCGATTCAGATTGTGACAAAAATACAAACTCATCCTGTCCGGGATTCGAACCCGCGTTCCTATAGTTGGCAGGCAGGAACGTTAACCACAAGGCCACGCCTGAACACACGCTACGGAGGTAAAATATTCTATTTGAGTTTTGGCGTCATCTTAGCTCTCGGGGCGCCATCTAGTGGTGTAAAAAACAACGAAGGTCAGAATACGTGTTTCAAAGTCGTAGAGATGTGTAATAGATGAGATTAGTAATATTTTTGTTCAATAATTTATATGCTCTGTTTCAATAAATTCGTTTTCGCCTTTTATCTTTCTGGTAAGCCTTCTCTCCATCCAAAGGGCACAAGCTCCACGTTTTCCTTCTTTTTGGAGGAAAAGAGATAGACAGAAAGACAGTTGGAAAACTAATTGGAAATTAATTAAATTATGGGGGGAAAGTTTAAAATGGTAAAACCTCAAATATTTATTTTGAAGATTAATTTAGAACTCATTTTTTCAGTGGCATATTTTAAAAATTTAGTGCCTAAGACAATTTTTGATTGGGAAATTTTTTGCATCTCTTGCCTGCTGTAGAATTAAACATTAATGATAATTACATTCTAATTTTCTTTTATATCCTTTGGAAAATAAAGCTGCAATATTAGAGATTATGGCGCAAAATAAGTTTTCAGAGAAATGCAGATATTATTAAATTGCAGTTAAATCTTCAAAAAATCAACAGATATTTATCAAGTTGAATGATTTTGTGAAAATCTGCTAAATAACTTGAAATTGAATTGAAGACAAAATGCAGATTTTTTGAAGTCTTAAAAAATCCACAGGGTATTTAAAGAAAAAAAGAAATTTGTTTTGCAGATTTTCTGCAGATTAAATTAAAGAAAAATTGCTGATTTTTCTGTATTCAAAAAATCTGCAGAAATCTTTAAAAAAAACTTCAAACAAAATTTTTTTCTGCAGATTTTCAGCAGATTTTTTTTGAGCTGAGGTTTATTTATTTATTTAACCCTCACAGTCTTCATCCACATACACAAAATGGTGTAGAGCGCACTAATTATAGTATAGAGCACGTGATTTAATTATAGCATATAAAAGCTTTAACTAACAGGATGGGCCAAAAAAAACTCAATTTCTTTTCATGTAGCTTTACGGTGGCAAAGCTGCGAATTGGTGTGAAATAAAACGAAGAAAAATATTATGGAAATTGATTGATATCTTCCGTTCCCGGAAGAGCCTTAAAAAACGTAAAAAGGAACAAAATGCGACTATTTTTAAAAACTTTTAAAACATTTTCTCTATCTTTGTATTATAGCTATCTGTTAAGTGATAATCTTTTCATGAGTAATAAAACTTATTTTATCAAAACTATGACTACCAGTGACGCATTCCGTCCAACGTTGACAAAAATATGTGAAACTAGCTGCGTGGCCCGGCCTTGCACGGGTTATCTCGAATAATGCGTTATTCCCAGGCGCCGAGAAGAAGTGAGGCCTCGGGATCCACATTTTTCATATGCCCGCCTACTTTTTTTCAACAAATATTGTCACTTTCTTTTCCCACCGAAAGTAAATATCCTTACAAATCTAGTCTTTTTATTACCTTATTTTCATATGCCCGCTTCCGGTTTATTTTTCTACAAATATTATCACTACCTTTTCCGAAAAAACGTAAATATCCTTTGAATCCTATATTGTTGAATTAAATTAATAAACAATGAAAAATGAAACAACAATGTTACATTAACATACAAAATGAGGCTTTCAGATTTAAAAAAAATGTATTATGGAAAGAGTTCATTCATTTTGGCGTTTTTAATTAATTTCTTTTTAACTCATTTTAATTCGAAACTTAAATGATCAAAATCGATTCCTTGGAACATTCCGCATCTTTTGGTTCTTTTGGAACGCTTCTCCGTTCAGGGATTCGTGAGAAACTAGCTTCACATACATACCCGACGAATTTTAATCATGTAGATGAAGCTTGCAGAAATAAAAAAAATATATAGTTGCAAGCGTTCATTCATTTTGGCGTTTTCAATTACTATCTTTTTAATTAATTGTAATTTTGGAACTTAAAGGATCAAAATAAATTACTTGGATTATTCCCTATCTTTTGGTATTTTCGTCGCGCTTCTCCGTTCAGCATCAAATTTGCGTAAAGCATTCTTTAAAACCCAAAATTCTTGAATCGATTCATTCAGAAATTGGAGGCCACCTTGAGGAG
>BGPR01021798.1:0-26059 GCA_013235015.1 Araneus ventricosus
TTTATCAAACATAAAGGCTATGCTAGATACTATTTACACATCGAGAAAAAACTTGATGTTAAAAGTGTAACGGTCTGTTTATAGACTTCACAAGATCTTTTCGAATAATATTTAATAATAGCGCAAAAAACTGTGGGTTAACTTCAGATTGGATCAGTACACAACATTGAGTACACCATTTTCTTTTTTATCATATCTGCTAGAAAAAACAGTTATTATATTCTATTGATTTGAGTCATAAAGCTCTGTAAGTAAATGATAATTTAGTTTAATATAAATAGTAGTTTTATCTAAACATTATCAGTCTTAATTTTAAATTATTAATATGATTCCTTAATAAAGAGGGCTTAGGTGCAAGAGAAACTCAAAAACTCAGTTAAATTCATCTTAACTTTTCATCACTTGTATAATAGGTTTCAAAATTATTTTGCACTATTTCCCTAAGAAGGGCAAAATGAGATAGCCAAAGCGATTAGTGAAGAGAAGTTTCTTGGACTTTCTGTGCGAGAGCTTCCTAACCTTCCCAAGTTGCGACCAGTTAGTTTTTTGCTTCGATTTCTAACATTTTGAGCTCTGTCATTAAGAGCTGGCTTGGAATGATTAATTCTTATCCTATCCTAGTTATTCTAGAATTTCCTGACTGGTTCTCTTTGTAACCCAAAATTTTCTAATATGACAAACCAATTTCTCTAAACCTAACATAATCTTTGAAGATCCTTCAAGGGCATCATACATGACTATGCCAACACTTCTCGCGCCAGATGAATTAGAGAAACATCCTCAAAATGTCTCATCTCTATCTCTTTCGGATTCGATACAGATAGTGAATAACACTTCTCTTGTTAAAACAAGATGAATTTCCAGCTATCAACTACGCTAATTGAATTTGGGACAAATTAGGTTAGAGCATCTTTTCGTCTAAGTAATAGATATCGAATCTTACAAGCACATATATAAATTAAAGTCAGGATTTCTTCTATTTGCTATAATTTTATTATGCGTCATAAAACGTTTAGTGTAAAGCTCTGAAAATAATTTACTGCTTTATTAGAGCGTAAATATAATTTTTAATTTATGATGATATTCTCACTTAAAATAGTCTTACATGCTTTATATCTGTTATTCTGAAACCCAAAGCTAGCTTTGTTCAGTTAAGCATTACTCTGGCTTAGTTCCTTGATTTACACTCAGAATACTGAATTCATTTTGGGGCAACATTTTTGCGTGTTAAGTTATTGTTCAATATCATCTTTCCGTGTGGAAATAGCAACATTTTTTTAAGATAACTTTTTTAATTTACAGACCCAATCAGATCTAGTTTAATTAATCTTTTAATTACTTTTTACATATTTCTCCTTATAATGCTTCTATAGTTTAAAGAGATATAATTATAAATATGAAATAAAAATTTTACATATGTTTCAAAATGTCTCCAATTGGAATATTACTACTTGATTACTCATTACACTGACATTAAGAAATAGAAGACTGATGATCAGGACTGAATTAATAAGACAAATTGTAATTTTTTTATAACTAAGATACCTCATTAATTGAATATTTATGAAATTTAATGTATAAAAAATATATATTTTAACAAAGTGCAAAAAATGAAACTTTAAATCGATATCCTATGGCCTAAACGTAGATTCAATAATGCCAATTTTTTTGCCCATTAAATTATCGTATACTTGTATTTTCTCCTAAATTATGCAGATTTCGAATTGATTAAATTAGAAATGACTATCGCCTTTCAGCATGTATATAAATCGGCAACTTTTGGTCGTGTTGAGATCCATCCTCTTTGCCCCATTCTGAAAGGATACTCTGTGACTTTCTAGACGAAACCCCAGATCAGCAGTTGGTTATGCTTTCATTGAGTTGCTGTATGCACAGCCATCCAGAAACAAAAAATTATATTTAGTACTCTTTCAAATAAAATAAACCACTATTTCTTTTTAGTGAAGTTGTGATTTGGTAGTTTCTCTATTTCTACAAATAATAAACCCACCTAACCGAATTATATTTGCAGAATCCATCTGCTGTCCATGCGCATTTTTGTCTTCTGCATGCAGGAAACTTATTAGGTGGATTGGAAAACTCTTGAAAAATATTAATTGGGAAGAAACATTCATCATAGAATTATCTCTTTCGACTATATATAATACTTATCGCTATCAAATCTCTATAACTGTTCTTCTCCCCCAGATCATAGATAATAAAAATTTCGCCAAAACTAAAGTATTAACCTTTTAACAACCGAAAGGGATTTCTTTTCCTGAAATGTCCCTTCCATTTTGCTTTCAGTGGAAACTCACAATAGAGAAATTCCTTCTTTCACAGAATAGTCACGACTGGCTAATGTTCACAATTGGAAACATTAAACTTTAATGAATTATAGCAAATGCGTTTCTTATTTATGTAATTAAATTTTATATGTTATTAGTAACATGGACATTTTTAACTATGCCTACGGAATTTTAGAAATTTTGGTTGATTTTTTAAATTTTTTTAGGAATTTTTATACTACACACAAATTAAAATGCAACGATAGACCGTATTTAAGAATTTCTGTACATTAACCATTTTATATCTGAAAGATAATTTGTATATCAAAAAATTAATTTTACTTTTAGTTATAATTAACAATTCTTTCAAATCAATATGAAAGATATTTTATTTTTAAAGGAATTTTCAATGGGATGTTCCCAATTGGGGACATTTGTCTGTAAACGGTTAATGCATTTGAAAAAATCCATTCTTATATGTATTATTCATTTTAATTAACTTCTTTGGAACTTGAAAATATTTAATTTCTTAAATTTTAAATTTTCATCATGGCTTAAACATCTTAATTATTATTTAATCCTTCTATATCATTAAAATTTTTCTTTTCAAGTTTTGTTTCCTCAAAATCCAACGAAAGTAATTTCACTGCAGTTTGCTGTTTCAGCAACATCCCATGAATGTCTAATTTAGACTGGTAAGGGAATCAAATTGTGATATCAGTCGTATTGACATGTTGGGGTTTAGATCGATGTCTGGGCAACTAGCTGAAATGAATAATAAAAAATAAGTTGACAAATAACACTTTTAACAAGTTAATATGCTAACTAAAAGGATTATTTTTCATTATCGCTGGGAAGGAATTTACCGCCGACTCGTGACATGCTTTACACCCTTTGGGTAAGCAGTGACGGAAATAAAAAAAAAAAACTGAAACTGCTTTGCTAAATATTGCATTAATTTAGCATGGAGGGGTTCTGGAGCATTAAAGTTTACAAGTGTAAAGAGTTTCTTCATAAAATAAAATTCTTTTTGATGTATTTTTACTGAGTTCTTAATACCATTGTATTTTTTACATTATAAAAAACTGGGAGTTTTTTATGTAGATTTGCTGAAGCAGACGATCATTATATGTCATCTAAATTCATTCAAATGATTAAGGTATTTACTAGCTGTTGCAATTATTAGTCTTTATAATGACGTACGTCTGGCGCACATTAACGAAAAAGTTCAGTGGAGTTTCCATTATCTGTGCTCCTTTGTTATAAGTAATAGCCATGCTAAATACCGTATACTTTGAGCCGATTTTCATGACTTCCGACAGAATATCGAGATTATTTGCGTGTATTTCTCTAGAAAAAACAGCTTTTCTGATTTTTTTTCTTCGTTGAGTGATTACTAGAGAAACGTTTTGTAACAAAATGTGAATCAGACATAAATTTAATAATTAATTGTGATGTTTCGAAATTTTGTACAAAGTTACCTCACAGTTGGGTATTCTTTGCGCTGCTTATTTTTTTTCAGTATATTTCAAAAACAAATTAACTGAATTCCGGTGGAAATATGCAGGAAAAATGAATTTTATAAATACTTGATTATAATTAACAATTAAAATCAGGATGGCGTTTTAGAAATCCTTTCATCCAATTATTGTCGAGTGTGTTATTAATATATCTATCTATTACCACACCTTCTAAGCAAGATAAACGATTGTTATCATTTTAAGATCTTTACTTTTAACAGGAAAACCGAAGTCACTGAACTGGACTACTACAAGTCTTTTCCTTCTCATTGGAGAAAACCAGGGTATTTCCGTAGTTCCTAATATGAATTAGCTTTCGTTTGGAATTCGCTTTGGGTACCAAAAAAGTTTCTACAATCTTAATAATACCCTAGACTTGTGAAATAGCGTTAAATCACTCTTCTAAGGTCTCTGGAGAAAAATCCATATACTTACAAATCTCTAACTTCCTTTTATTCACCCTGAGTATATCTGACAATAAATCAAACATTGTTTTTATTAATATTTAATACAAGAATAAATTTTTAAAACACTGAGATTGTCTTTTGTCGCAAATTTCTATGTTGCAAAGAATCCCTCCTTTCCGATGCAAAGTTGTCCCAGGTCAGAAAATAATTAATTAAAATTTAACTAAAAAAATATAATTGGCATCCAAAGCAACAAAATGAAAGTAAGATTTATTGTCTTTCACATTTAAATGCACTTCAGAAATATCATACTTTATTCACCTGACACAGATTTTTCAGCATTAAAAATTTCGCTGAAAAACTGACTCGATGTTTTCTCCCTTCTGTAACCTCCTGGATGAATACATGTAAGGAATGAAATACCTAGTCAGGGATGCCACAAAAGAAGAAGAACTCTCAGTCCCGTACCCCTGATCAGTTGATCTCTATCTCACTTTTCACAAAAATTTTGCATTAGTGCAAAGTTACCCCCACGAATGCAAAATGATTCCGTTTTACGGTGTGTTTCCCATTTTACTGACACTTTCCAGTTATCCATTATCAATATTTCTTTCTTTTTTTGTCATGAATTTTTAAAGTATTCCGTGGTCTTTTCTATTTACTTCATTCACATCATTCTAGTCGAATAAATTATAGAGCCTAAAATCAAATGTCCAAATGACCGGCATGGCAAGTGAGGGTTTTTATAATATGTATCCAATAACCGTGCGCCGCATGAAGCAAATTCTCAGCTACAGAGGTGTTTGTTACTCTATTTCTCATTTTAAAGAAATCACAATTTCACTTTGTTGGTTCTATACTTTATTTCTTCGAACGCGAACTTGCGTCACTTCACACTCGGAACTCTAACAATCACATCGTCTCGTATGAAAAAACAGGACGAGAGAGAGTAACTCTCGCGGCACCGAGAGCGCCCTCTCGTGGCGTAACATTCTCCTCACCTTGAAACCCCAGGGTTTCAAGTGATTACAATTGTTCATCATACACAAAACAACAGTTACATAAATTTTACATAAAGTTAATGGATACATAAAATACTAGAAAAATCAAATACAATATTATTCATTCATAGGCAATAAACATAACTTTGAAATTGGTCGCTTATAACGACCAAATGCAGTTTTAATTTCTGCTACACGAATTTTATTATCGACACCTGGAAATACTGCTCCAAACTTACCTATTGACCATTTAAGATGGGGTAAATTGTCTTCTTTGACCAAAACCATGTCCCTTATTTTTACATTGTTTTTACAAAACATCCATTTATTTCTTTCCTGCAGGTTATTTAGATAATCATTACTCCACTTTTTCCAAATGAACTGGAAAACTCGAGTGATTTTATGCCAACTCTTTAATCTATTTTCGTTTATATTAGTGAGATCAGGTTCAATTAGGGGATAAAGAGGTCTACCAATTAAGAAATGAGCAGGCGTCAAAACTTCAATCTCATCTATTTCTGAAATTAGTGGAAAAAGAGGACTGGAGTTTAACATTCTCTCAATTTGAATAACTATGCAATTAAATTCCTCGAATGTTAATTTCAAATTGCCTACAACTCTTTTTAAGTAATATTTGAATGATTTGACGCCTGCTTCCCAAAGACCCCCGATGTTAGGAGCCCTTGGAGCAGAAAAGCTCTTCTTCAGATGCCAAATAACCTGCCAGAACATCATCTGGTTTACATAGTAACTTATACAATTTTTTAATTGCTAAACTAGCACCAACTAAGTTCTTGGCGTTATCTGTGAATAACTTAGCAGGTTTACCTCTTCTTGAGATAAATCTTTTTAAAGTCTCAATAAAGGAGACTGTAGTTAAATCAGAAATACATTCCAAATGAATTGCCTTAGTTGCAAAACAAATAAAGATACAAACATACATTTTATGGTAAACACCTTTTCGTTGATTTTTAAATTTTATTGAGAAAGGACCGAAAACGTCAATTCCCGAAACATTAAATGGAAAATTTTTCATAACTCTTTCCTTTGGTAAGTCACCCATTATTTGGGTCATGGGAGTCGGCTTTACCTTCAAACATGTCACACAATTGTGTACTACTTTTCTACAAAGATTTCTACCATTTACTATCCAAAACTTTTATCTTATATGGTACAACAAAGATTGAGGGCCTGAATGCAAGAATCTTAAGTGGTAATAATTAACAATTAACTGAGTTAATTTATGTTTAGAAGGTAGAATGATAGAGAATTTTTTCTCATAGGATAACTTACTATTACTTAATCTACCTCCTACTCTAAGCATTCCCGTATCATCGAGAAAAGGGAATAAATTTTTTAACTTACTTGAATTATTTACACAAGAATTGGTTTTTAAGTGCTTAATGTCCTCTTTAAATTCCAGCATTTGGATATACTTCATCAGGAAACTCTCCGCTTCCTTGAGCTCCACCTGTCGCAGAAATCCAGCCCTCCTTTGCGCAGGAAACTTATAGTTATTTCTAAATCTGAAAATAAAAGCTAACACACGTACAATTTTAATATAATTATTACTTATTTCTAATAAACACTCTAAAAAACTAGGAATGTTACAAAGAGAAAGATTTATCGATGAGTCTTGGTTCAGTTCTGAAGTCTTTGCAGTTCCTTTCACCTCAAGAAGGTATTCATCATTTGAGACACCAGGATCGTCATCAAAGTTTGGCCAACTACTCGAAGAGAGAAAAGACGGTCCGTTCCACCAAATGTCCAGATGTTGGATTTTGAGGGAAAAACACCTTGTGAAATCAAGTCCGCAGGATTCTCCGCAGTATTAACATAATGCCACTTGAAGTCCTTAGTATAGTTAGTTTTGAATTTTAGTGACTCGATTAGCCACAAAAACCTTAAGAGCATGAGGTGGAGTTGCAATCCAAGCAAGTACCACCGTAGAATCTGAATATAGGTGGACTCCATGAATTTCTAAGTCCAAGGATGACTGAACTTTAACGATAAGCTTGGAAAGAAGTTCAGTCGCACATAGTTCAAGACGTGGGATACTTACTTCCTTGATGGGTGTCACTCGAGATTTGCTGCAAAGGAGTGACACCTTGATCTCACCAGATGTGGATAAAGACCTAATATAAACCGCACAACTATAAGCATCTTTCGAAGCCTATCAGTTCTACTTTCAGAGCTTTAGAACATAGAACATGGCGTTCTATATTTAAATGTTTCAATTCAATTAGTTCATCACGATATTTTTCCCAAGTTCTTTTTAAGTGTAAGGGAATTTCATCGTCCCAATCGAGCTTAAGAACCCACAGTTTTTGCAAGAAAATTTTAGCCGTCGCTATAATAGGGCCTAGGAGTCCCAAGGGATCGAACAATCTAGATATTTCGGATAACATTGTTCTTTTTGTTGTAGAACTCACAAATTGTTGTATTGTGAAACAAAATGTGTCCTTTTCGGGATTGAATTGTAATCCCAATGTTTTTAAGGTTTCATAATTAGGATTCTCAAAGTCGTATTCCCTTTCGGACGTCGGGACCTTTTCTAATAACCAGGGATTGTTAGAACTTCATTTGTGAAGCTCCATACCAGCTGATTTTAATAAATTTGTCAACTGATCTTATAATTCAAGGGCAGAAGATAAATCTTCTGTACCACTAAGAATATCGTCGACGTAAAAATCCTTGCCAGCAGCTGCCGCTAAAGGATAATTATCCTGTTCATCACTTAAGAGTTGTTGTAGTACTCTGGCCGCCAAGTAAGGGGCACATTTGGTTCCATAGGTAACAGTGAGCAACTTAAATACGCTTAATTTCTCATCCTCTACACCCTTCCATAAAATACATTGTAAATCACACTGATCGGGATGTACCCAAATTTGACGATACATCTTTTTTATGTCTGCGGTGAAAACTACAGAATGTTTTCGAAACCGCAACAAAATAGCGAACAAATCATCTTGGACAACAGATCCTGTATGTAAGTTATCATTAAGCGATTGTCCAGATGACGTTGGTTCCGAAGCATTGAAAACAACTCTTAATTTCGTAGCACTACTGTCTGGCCTAAAAACGTTATGATGAGGCATAATGTACCTTGGACTTTCGCAAGTCGCCTGCATATGGACGCGATTCTCATATTCAGTTAAAAATTCCCTGTACAATTGGATATACTCAGGTTCTCTCTTCAAACGTTTCCAAAGGGAATTAAGTCTTTTAGTAGCAATGTGCTTTGACTCTCCTAAACATGGGGGATCTGTCTTAAATGGAATTTTAACGACATAGCTGCCATCATTATTTCTGAAATGGGTTTTCATGAAATGATCTTCACATATTAAACTCTCATCATTTTGTATTTTATCCGCTTCAACATTTTCTATTTCCCAAAATTTTCTTAAATTTGCATCCAAATCTTCCATTATCAACCCACAATGAACAGAAGTTTCGGTTTCGATTGGAACACTTCCGGTAGCAACAAACCCAAACACAATATTTTGAAAAATAATATCTGTCCCAGGAAACCTTATTTGATCCGATTTTAGAAGTTCATAAAATAGTTGTGCACCCAATAAAATATCCACCTCTCCAGGTTTATTGAAACTCACATCTGCTAAATTGAAATTATCTAATTCTAGTGTATTAATGTCAAATTGTCTGGAGGGGGTATAATCTGTTATATTTGATACAACCAATAGCTCAACTTCTTTTTCAAAACTTACGCTGGCGTTCGCAATTTTTGTTTTTACACTACAGTTAATAACCGATGACGACTTATTCAATCCGGAAAACACTACACTTCATTTGTCCTTTTTTAGATTAAGTCTATCGGCGGACCTTTTTGCAATAAAATGTGATTCGCTGCCATTGTGCAGCAACGCACGCGCATTTTAAACATTCCGAAATTATCTTTTATAATTACATTTGCTGTACTCAATAAAACCATTTTATTTATATTAACGTTGGTAGCTATGAATGAATGATATTTAGTAGTCTCTTGCAATGAGTCATTGGTAATACTTTCATTTCGTGGAACAAAAATATTCGAACTCGGATTTAATTCTGCACCTGCAGTCTGCTTAGCAGTCTGAGTGGCGGCTTGACTTCCCCCCGTCATCGTCTCATTTCTCAGCATAAGGGGTTGGGCCCCCCCCCCCCGATGAAATAGAGTATTATGCCTTTTTCTGCAAATGGAAAAATTTGATCTTGAATAACAATTAGCAATTTTATGAGGATTAAGACAGTTAAAACAAAGTTGTTTATTTTTTACGATCTCAGTTCTTTCATTGACAAGCATATTTTTGAAAGTTGGGCATGAACTCAGATAATGATTTTCATTGGATTTACAAATTACACATTTCGGAGTTTTAACTTCCGAAACAAATGCCTTAGAAGTTTTTTGTGGACTGTATTCTGTTGTAAAGTTTAGTTGAGTCACTAAAAGTCAATTAGAATATTTATTTTGTTAAATGCTAAAAAGGTGTGAAAATTAAACTGTATTATTGTAAAGTTTAATAAAATTATGAAAAGCTTAATTGAAATATTTTTATTCATAAAATTCAATTTGACTGTTGGAATTCTAGAAGTCTGATACGCAGCCATGCTGTTATATAAATTAATTATTTCTCTTATATTTTTTTATTATTATTAATTCTTCTTCTTATTTTTTCACTTTTTATTCATCCAAAATCAATTATCTTATTCTGTTATTATTCAAATAAATAAACAAAAAAATTATTATTAAAGAAAATTTTTAATTCGGTTTAAGTAAGTGTTCAATAGAGTTGGGTCGCGAAAACAGAGAGCGTTGACCTTTTTCCATGGGAAAGACCTCCCATGCTTCCCTTTCTGATAAACAAAAGACCTAAGCAAAAATGTTCCTTCTCCACTTTTAAAAACAGCCGTGGGTGTCCTTTTTAGAAATTGTCGGTAAAATTCTGATTCACACGCATTTTCTGTAGCTGCATTCAGTAGTTGAGAAACCTTTGACCTTGTTTTGGGTTCAGTTTAATTCTGGGCATCCAAACAACCCTGATAGACATTCCTTTTCCTTTTGAGGTAAAACACCGCCTCTGAGAAAAATTCATATTGGAATCCTTATCGGCTTTAGCCCAGACAGAATTATGGGGTTTTTTCACCCAACATTGCAGTCCAGAGGTCCCTTTCTAAAACTTATGACGCGAGGGAGCACATGTTATTTCTTCACCTTTGACCTGGTGCGTTTCGTGTGGGGTTTTCTGGTTAACAACTATCAACACTTCAATAATTTTTTTTCGCTGAAGAAAGTTCAAAGACCACGTGGGATTTTGCTAAAACATACTCTGGGAATTAACCGCGATTGGACAATGGGGATCTGGGGGCGTGAATTAATCTAAGGGGTTGCATGATTTTGAAAACTTTTAACCAATGATGACTTAATAAGTTGGCAACTTGGCGTAAATGCCATCCCCAATAAAAATTTAAAAAGGGGTGTTTGGGGTTTTTTTTTGAAGACGGCAGGCGTAGAGGCAGGCGCAGACACGCAGGGCAGACACAAGCGCAGACGCAGAGACTCTCTTTCCAATTTTGACTAAACAGAGGGGGGACATGACTTGAAAATTAAAAAGAGGTGAATTCTTAGAGAGGCTGACATGGAGAGGAAGATATAAAACGTCTAGCATAAAGAGATGAGAGAAACTCGAAATTAATATCCCCGTCATCGCTGTGGGATTTATTTGAATTGTGGAAGTAAGATGACAAAAGATATCTGGTGTTATAAAGGATAAGGATGTTTGGTGCCGATTGGCGAGGAGTGCAGAAGGTAGCAGCGGGTAATAGCGGATTAAAAAGGGTTTTTTCCCTTGTGATCAGAGTTTGGCAAGCGATCGTCCAAATAATTATGAATTTTATTTCATGCCGAACGATTGACATACAGGAGTATTGTGGAAAATCGTCCTGCGTACAGTTTATGATTCGTGCGTTAAAGGAAATAAAACCATCCCCTGCAGACATTTCCCAGTATCGGAGATCGCCATTAAAGATGTGCTAAATGTAAAAGAACGTTTTGAAAGAATTTAAACATCGTGTAGCAGACCTTGCCCATTGGCGGTTTACTCGTGAATCCTCACAATTCCAGCGATGAGCTCCTGGAAAAATACGTCCAAAGCCGGGGAGCAAAATATGTGCAAAGTGTTAAAGAACTTATGAAAGAAATTTAAAACCAGCCTGTTTGCAGACATTTATCTGAGTTCGCCAACTGAAGTGTGCCAAATGATGACAAAGGAACCCTCTCGCCGTCAACATGAAGATAAGTTTTATTTAAATTATTTTTTTTGAATGGAGTAACCTTAGGGATTAAAAGGAAGGTAGAAATGCTTAATTTTAACACTGAATAATTTAATATGTAGGAAATGTAATATGTAATGTTAATTACTAAATAACTTAATTTGTAACGATTAAAAATTATGAAATGCTTAGTTTTAACACTGAATATTTTAATTTGTAGGAAATGTAATGTGTAATGTTAATTATCACATAATTTATGTTAAAATTAAAATAAAACAATCATTCAAAAAAATGTATAATAATATAGTATGAATTAAAAGTTTTTTTTAGAGTACTGAATCATTGTGCTTGATGCAAATTTTATATTTTATGATTACTCTGAATGTGTAAACAAATCCATGCAAATGGGTGTTATTTTTACTAGATATGAATATAGAGTGCCTAAGATATTTGCTACAAAAATGTTATATTAATGAGTACACGTTAGTAAATGTTCATTTTTGCCATAATTTAATCAGCTGTATAGTGCTTGGAAGTAGAGATAATATCTTTTACATATGAATAATTTACCTGTTATGATAAAGTGAGTTATGTATGTTTAGTATGAATATATATAATTGACTGAGTAAAACTTTAACATTTATAGGGAGATATCTCTAATAATTTTAAATATCAACTAGAAATTAAATTGGAGGTGGTCACTCATGTAATCCTAAGAAATGATAAAATTTGATATTTTATTAATTGAATAGGCTGCTAGGGTAAAATTTGGAATCATTAATGAACATTAATTAAAAATCTGTTTAAGAAAGGGACGACCCTAATATTGATTACTTATTTTAAAAGATTGTTATGGATGTCAAGCATTGAAAATTCTTGTATGTGTGTCGATATTATTTGTGTATGTTTATGTGCAAAAAGGTAACTTAATAAATTAATTAGGTTTAAAATTTGGCTTTGTTTTCCTTGTCAATATGTAAGCACTGAGAAAGAAATGAGATCTCAGGGTTATTGCAGTTTTAGACTTTTCTAAAATTTAACACAACGCATTAGGTTAATCATTTTCTAATTTATATTTTTGTAATTATGAATGTTATTAAAGGATATTTGAGATTTGAGATAGAAGTTAAGTTGAAAATGCATCTTATGCCTGTTGCTAAGAATTTCATTAAGTGGTGATATTAAATGGTGGTTTGTGAATTTGTTTGATATTAATTGATGTTAAGGTTATGAGATTTTAAGATTACTGATTTGTATGATATTCATCGTGAGATTAAATAGCAGTAAATTTTGAGCTAATTAAGCAACAGGTGTAGTAACATTCTAAACTACTGAAACTTCTAGTTTTTGTATGAGTAAATGATATAATTGAGCTTCTTAAATTTTTTTTAATCTAATGATTTGTTTAGTAATACTTAAATGCTCTTAAATCAATCAAAGGATCTCTAGAATTTTAATTTGGAGATGCTTATGCAATTTGAGGATTTGTGAAATACATTATTGAGATATTGTAGAGGAGTATATGATTTTGGATATGGAGTAGATGTAAACAAACAATCTATTAATTCTTCTAAATAGAAATCAAAATCAAGAAAAATTATCACAACAATTCTTTACGATATTTTTTCGAATGGTTTCCTATTTGCGGACGTGAAATCACACTAGTTTCGTTTTTGAATTTTGGTGATACATAAATATCACAATGTTTTGAGAGTTCTGATGGTAAATACCAAGATTCGCCCTGTTTAACTCCTATGTGAATCTGCAATTCACGATCTAATGAATCAAATATTTTTTCGGAAACCATAAATTCGCACACTCCCTTGAAATCATTTACTTTTCTTAATTGTCAGTAATAATCAAATGCTTCACTTAATCTTGACGCAAATTGAATATAACTTTCGTTTGGAAGTTTTTTCGCTTTACGGAAATTATTTAAAGCTTCTTGTGGGGTGGATTGAAATTCTTTTAGCAATATTTCTTTTAATTTGTCATATTTACATAGTTCATCCTCACTTAAATATATCATTAAATTGGTAACTTTTTCACCTAAGATATTTAAAAGAATTTCTGATTTGAATTCTTCAGGGACATTTTTAGTTTTAAAAGCTCTTTCAAGCGATTGGAAAAATAGATTTTAGGATTCTGCACGTATAGGAACTGGTATTGTTAAAGCTTTGACGCTTTTTATCAAACTTTCTGAACTAAAATTTGATACCTCGGAATCGCTATTTGTCAAATTAAGCTTCTGTGTTGCATTCTTTTGTATATTCGCAAGTTCAAATTGTTTTTCTAGCTGCGCGAGTTTAAGTCTTTCAATTTCTAATTTTTGTTGTTCTTTTCTCTCGTCATCTTTTTTATTTTCAATTACTGACTCAACCACACACGAATTCACAATTATTTTTATAAATATCGCTCTTTTCAATTAACTCCTTAACAGTGGCTACTTTGGCGCCTGGAGGAATATTTATTTCTAATTCCTCCGCAATTTCAATTAATTCACTCTTTTTTTATTTTTGAAAACATTTTGATTGAAAAGAGAACTCTGAATATTTGCAATACAACCAAAATTAATACACAAGACTAGAGAACAAAGTTAAACGAAAGTGTACTCACAGTCACCATGGAACCGAAACTTTCACGTTGTAAAAAATCTCCAATAAAACTCAGACGAAATTCTATAAATATACAGTTCGTCTCGACTTGACCAATCATGTTTGTTACTCTATTTCTTATTTTAAAGAAATCACAATTTCACTTTGTTGGTCCCATACTTTATTTCTTCGGACGCGAACTTGCGTCACTTCACACTCGGAACTCTCACAATCACATCGTCTCATATAAAAAACAGAACGAGAGAGAGTAACTCTCGCGGCACCGAGAGCGCCCTCTCGTGGCGTAACAAGAGGTCCGACCAGTCTTTGGGAAAAAGCACTATTAACTATTTCCGGATTCTAACACATTTCGAGCCGATCATGTCAAAGCATATCTTTCCCATAGTGCGTAGGATCGCGGTTAGAAATCGAGATATCCGTCCCAAAATAGCCCTCGTGTTGCTTCGAAATGGGACCTTAATATAATTAAACCAAACAAACGCAACTCATAGTGCGTAGATGGTAGATGTGGCGCAAAAACGTGTCAAGACGATTACTAATATGCCGTCTTCTCGTCCTCTTACTCGAGTTGGCTTCCCCGGCGTATTTCTGTCATCATAGGACTTTTCTCGTTTTATATCATTTTTGCATCTCTTAAAGTCCCTTACGGAAAAACTATATCAATGACGTAAAGATATCATTTCAATGGAAATGTGATATTAAGTACATTGGGACGGATCGAATGGAGATTTCGGAAATAATCCTTTATATCTATTTTCAATAGATTTTTTTACTTAGAAGTCAATACGATTCGTCTTGAATATGAAATTAATGAAGATCTAATCCATTTATTTCTTTCAATTATAATAAATACAATGAGTTATGAATTCAAATTATAGCAACAGAAGTATTGAACAGTTTCAGATTCAAAGCTTCTTCATAACGTTATATTCTACGTGATTGCATTATGTTTTATTATCATTGTTGGACTCCATTATTGACTATATATTTATATTTATTTGTAAGAATAGCATACCCTTTCGAACAACACGATGAGTATTTGGGACAGAATTTGCAATTATGCACCGACGACAGATAACGAAGACAAATGTTGAGACTGATCTCCACTCTCCCAACTTCCACGCCATACTAATGGGGAAGCATGTGATCTCCGACAGCAGATTAATATGCAAAAGGTTCACATGCTTAGCCCACCGTTTGTAAAATGAGAGAGAAAACCTTTTTGGGATTCTCTGCTAATTTGTCTGCGCGAGTGATATTAAGTACAATAAAGCAACGAAATATGGGTATGAAATTCGGTAGGATCAGGCGGGGAAATTGGGAACAAATAGTAATTGGGAGAGGTGACTACAGAGCGCACTAGTGAGGTCCTTGCGAGCTAAAAAGCATGTGCTTGGGTTAAGGCACTCTAGAGGAAGAAGAAAAATACTTTCCTACCTTTTTCAATGTTATTTCGTAACGTTTGTTACCTTTAATTGCATCCGTGCTGAGAAAAGCGAAATCAAAATTTCTTAAGTTTCATTTTTCGTTCTCTACGCCGGTTATATGCAAGCTAAGTTGCTAATTTATACATTTCTTAGATCTGTAGGATATAACGATTACGAGGAAACTTCAGTTTTCGTTTTTGGATTTCATCTTGAAGAACAAGTTAGTGTTCTTAATTATCCCTGACAATTTTTACTGTGGGGTAATTGGGAACAGGCTTCTAATGTAACAAAACCTATATTTTTTCATGCATTTGGAATAATTTATCATTTAATATGAAGCAATTTTAAATCTAGAAACCAGGTTCCGTTTATACCGTCAGTAAATTTCATTGTTTTATATCATATTAATAAGTGACATTTTAAAACAATTTACCATGTGATCTACATACATATTACTTTTTAAGTATGAAAGTTATTTGTTAATAATGATATGAAAGCCATTTGACTTCAAATGGAAGAAAACAAGAAACTGTTGACGAGAAAGTAGAAAGCGTGATACTGATGTAGGAATTTGAAGATAAGAATTTTGGCTCTTTTCAACAAGAAATGGAGGCTGCGGAGATGGAGGAAACAATTTATTTGGAATAATACACGGTCGAGTTTTCAACAAATCTGTTTGTTTTGATCGATAAGTTTGAGTGTGTCAGAATGAAAGCACATTATTCATACGTCTGCGGGATTCAGGAAGTTGATGGTGGTTAATATGATATGACAGGTTTCAGAACCACCAATTTGGCTAAATCAAAATTTGTTTTAGTGGTGAATAACCATTTTGCCATTTCCTAGAGTCAGTTAAAAGCTACACTCCCAGATCGTATCTTTGAAGTAGATTGTAAGAAAGAACTATTTGGTTTTCTGGTAGTGTGAATTTTTAAAGAAAAATTAGTAGAATAGTGGATAGAACGTTCGATTTCAATTGGAAAATCTACTTTCTACTACTAAATTGAGCTATTGTTTCTACTAATTTTTATATGTGATTTTTAAGGCTTACTTGTTTCCTTCTAGTGTGTCATAATATTCAGTTATTTCAGTTTCTATAAAGATTCATTTCCCAACTTTTCGCAACAAAATTTGAATAAAAATAATTATAAATTACACCAAATTGAAGTTAGTAAATAGTTATAATAGTTTATATGCGATATTCCATGAAATATAAGATACTTTTGCTGAAAAACATTAAAAAAAAGTATTTTGTGATAACTGGGAAAAGGCAGTTAAATGCTGTTTAGGCAATATAAAGTAGTTTCTAATCATTTCAAATATATTCTCTTTAAATGAATCCGTTATTGTTATCAGAAGCCGATATGCGTGTTCCCAATTACCCCGTAGTCTCTGGGGTAATTGGGCACACTTCGGGGTACAATAAGAACGCTCCCAAAAGTGGTTTGATTAATTAATAAATTATTTTTGAAATGAGACTTTGTTTTAATGAACACTGCAGAATATGCTCACAAAAAATATAAATCTCTTCTCCATCTCATATTATCCTTTTAAAGAGGAAAAAATGGCAGAGTCTGCAAAATTCGTCCCTATTACCCTAACTGACCCTATGTGATTTTTATAAAAAAAAAATCGTAGATCTGTATCAAGTATTGAACAAAATCTATTAATTGGAAGATTGTGTCTCCATCTATCCGTGTATATATGAACATGATGACTCAGAATCTCAGCGAGCTAGATAAATGAAGTATAGCACGTTGTCTTTATTCAATTTTCAAATCGTTATCGAATTTTGCAGCAATCCGTCAAAGGAAAGATTATATATCCGTCTCTGCTTGTGTATATGAAACACGATAGCTCAAAAAAGTAACGCGTTAAATGGTCATGAGCTCTTTACAACATAATAGCTGATTTGTATTCAATTTTGGACGGTATCCGTCGATGGAAGGGGGTATTATTTTCATACTCAATCTTCTTCACTGTGGTATGAAAGTAAACAAAACATCGCCTTATTTGCAAAGTTTGTCAAAGAGAGAAAGTAAAGAGGAGAGGGCTTTCTATTTTTGGCTCTTCAAAACTTCGAACAGAAAAATTTCGAGAACAAAACTGCTAATAAACAGTATTTTAAAATTGCTGCTGTGACCGTAGCATAGTCTCGACTACGTGATTAAAGACTGCCGACAATCAAATATAAAACCATTAGTTTTTCATTTTCTTCTATAAGCTTACATTCGACAAAACAGAGAATTTAAGGGCATAAAGGGGTACGTTTTGCACTTCGGCGTTAAAAAATTCAGTCATTCAGTCCGCCACTTATAAATTCAATGATATCGAACAATATTTTTTCTCGAGCATTTACTGTATTTTTTATCTTTCATATAAGAAGAGGGTTTTACTCCCCGCCTTCCGAATGAGTAACTTACACCCTATGGGTTGGCTGTTTCGGCCTGGGCAAATAAATAAATATAAAAAAAATTTCTCTTCAAGCACTTCCCTTAAAGTATTAATTTTCTATTTATTTTTTCTTCAGGAAAAGTGACATGTTAACAGAAAAATGCTAAAGTGCTAATGAAACATGTAAAATAACATATAAAAATTAAAGTTTAAGATACAGAAACAATTAAAATCTACATTAAGCGATGAATACACTTTATAAATAAATCCTGATACTTAACGGTTTTATTCCATTGTGCGTCAATAGTTAATGCCTGTGCGAAAGTACCATTTCCTGGTTAACTATCGAAAGTAGAATTATTGCCAGGAGCTCTCTCTCCCAGTTCTTTTGAAATCCTCGTAAAGAATCGATTTTTCGTCTATCGATGACTCTCGTAAGTACTAAGCGCGCTTTAAAGAGTTAAGCAACGGTCTGTTGCGTTCAACTTGATCCTTGTCAAAACACAAAGCTTCTAGCTTGATCAACACACAGAAGACTTCAATTCCAGAGAATTGAGAGCTTAATTGAAGGCAGAAGCAGACGGAATGGAAGATAAGTCGGACTTGTTTTCCCTCGAAATACATACCCAGCTTTTCTTCTATTCAATTCGCTTCCCTAACATAGTTGGAAGTGACTTTTAACTGGAGCTTTTATTGGTTTTATTCGAAAGCTTACGGGAATCGTTGAAAGAGAAAACCTTTGAGTTTCAGGTTTACGTGTGAGAGGCATTTGTAATACTGAGCATTTATAATAGGTTTTTATATCCAGGTATATTATTTGTCCCTTTTTCTTAAAGAGAGGAAGGGCCTTAAAATTAATCTCATAGCTGTATCCATATCTGTGTTTTTCCTTCAGAAATGTCAAATTTTCTTTTAGAAAATTAAATGAATAATTTTAATAATTCGTTTCCTTTACGTAGTTTGTCGTGAATTCTAAGTGGGGCTTTTATTGGATTCATTTGAAAGCCTAAGAGAATCTTTCAAGGAAACAATCTTTATGTTTCAGGTTTCTGTGCAAGAGACATTTGTAATACTCAAGATTTATAATAAGTTTTTTATATAAAAGTACATCATTTGACCTGTTTTCTTCGCGGGAGGAAGGACATTAAAACTAATTACAGGTAGTTACATCCATACCTGCGTTTTCCTTCCGAAATGCAGCATTTCTATTAGGAAATATCAGTTGTAAAATTTTAACCTGCATATGGGCAACAACTTCATTTCAGAAAATTAGATGAAAATGTTTCTATAACTATTTGAGTTTAGGCATTTTAATATGAATAATTTAGCACAAAGATTAAATCTCAAAAATTGCAATTTTTAAAAATACTAACTTTTAGTTGAACTTTTCATCAATGAAATAATATAAAATGACACATAACTCCAGCTAACAAAAATGTCTTCAATTAAACGACAGAATACAGCTATTTCTGAAAAGTAAGTGAAAATTATGTCCCATTTAATAGGAGTTAAATGTGAATGGAAGCATTATATTCAATATTAAATGGCAACTTAGGAAATAACTTAAATTCTGCCTCTTTGGAAAATTTCATTTCATGCTGTGAACAAAAATATATCATAAAGCCTTTAAAAATAATTCCATGAGAAATACTTATAACAATTCAGTTACTCAGGAGAACAAAGTTTTTGATGAAACTACCCCTCAAAAATAATTAACTATTTGTACTAATACAGAGGTTCCAGTAACTTTCTTTCATACATATTTGTTTCGCACTTCGCTTTGAATAATATTTCGTACAGCATTTACATTTAAAAATGCTCAGAAAACTATTTATTGTATATAACCAAGTTTTATTTCTAGAAAAATATTAAATTTAAATTGCTTACACTTTAAATGATTCTCTGAATTCATAATTGAAGTATTTTCGTGCTTTTTATTGTTTCACAAGTTAGCATTAAAAATTTAGTTGAAGGAAGAATATATCAAAATAGTCTTAATCTGTAGAAAATCAGCATTATACAAAGCGATCATACATTTTTGGAATCCTCTTTGTTTATCAATAAGAATCCCACTTAATACATTTTTTTGAAAATTTCGAAAAAATAAAATGAAACTATGAATATTTGTGAACTTATTTTATTATCATCGTTTTACAAGAAGATATATAATCTGCCATGATATTAAATAAAATACTGCTGTATACAAGAAATCGCATTTGAAATATCTTTTCGCCGAGTTCGTGTCAAATGAGCACGCATTGGAGCCATGTGTGAATAAAACACAGTGTTCGTTGATAAGAGATCCTGACATGCGGTCCATATGTCTTTGGAAAAATTGTTCGGCTGCAGTACCACAGTCACGTAGAAGGTGCTCGTGCTGGCACTGGACAAACTGGGTGAATACACTAAAAAAAGAAAGAACTTGGAACTTACAAGCCATATACAGAATATAAACGATAAAAAAATTACTTTATATAACGAACTTTATTGAAGATTTTTTCACTGTTAATTTATCTTCTAACTTTTTTGAAAGTTTATTTAATTTTTGGCAATTTTATATCATTAAACGCTATTTAACGCAATCTTGTAAAACTGCGCTCAGATTCTTTTTTCTAGTACGCAATTAAATAACTTAATACATCTTAACGTTACTTAAACTAGGATAAACAATTCAATAATTTTTACAAACTCATTTATTTAATCTTAAAACTTTGTTCAGATGAAATAGGCATATTTTCATCTAATCGCTTTTATAATTTATATACGAAGTTAACAACTAGTAAAGAAAACATTTTACAGAAATAATAAGATTTTAATTATTAATTTAAGAACGCTAAAAAAATAATGTTAGTTTCACTGTTATAACACTTTGTACTCATTAAAGATCTGGAAAACTTTAACTGTAAGAGCTATAAAAATGTCAATCCCATTGTTAAAGCGATAGGAAGCAACTTTCAATGACAAAATTAAAAAAGCCTCTTCATTCTAAGAAAATGAACACTAGGGAAAAATCCCAGTAAGAAACCACAGTAAGCTTAGAAGGTGATGAGCAGATGAATTCAAGTTTAACAAACAAAGATTCAAATATTCTTGTAAATTAGGGGTGAACCTCCAAAAGGATAGTCAAATAATAATGAGCAAAGGTAAATGAGATGTTTAGTTTTACTTTCCTGAATTTTGAATCGGCCAGTTGATAATTTTATTTAAGAATGATAATGACAAACATAAAAGAACTAGCATTTGACTTCTATTTACAAAAAATAATAGCAATAAAACAAAAGGGCATGAAGAATGTAATCACAAACCGATAATGAATATATTAAAACAAAACCCTAGTGCCTTAAGGCGATAGACCTAAATAAGAAAGAAATGGTGTAAAGACAATAATATACCAACTGAATGCATTAAAAATGAAAAATATAATAAAAAATCACTATAAAGGCAAGCCAACAAATAAAATAAATAATAAGAAAAATACCTTTTGAAAAGAAACTTAATACTGAGTAAGTGTTTGTCTAATTTAGCTATTGCGGAGTTAAAACAAAAGTAAAAATGTTTTTTTTCCTTAACGTGCAATTGATGAAAAAAAGAACTTTTACTTTACCAGTTAAAAAATGTATAATTAAAGATGTGAATAAAAAGTGAAAGTGGTCTTACCCTTTCATTAAAATTCTTTATTAAAACAATAGGAGATGCTCTTACAAATGACTTTTTTAAAAATAAAGTTGGAAAATTTGTTTAAAAAATTCGAAGTAAATTAAACTAGTGTAAAATTTTTTAAAAGAAATTTCACGATGATATGGTTTTCGTACCAAAAGCAATTCAACAATTGTTGATGAAAAATTGTGGAAAAACTTTGAAATTCTCCTTTACATTTATTTGATTAAAATGTAATTAAAATTCTGAGTAAAAACCTGAGGCTCATTTTTTTCACCTTCCACAGCGTATTTGGACCAAAGTATCTGTGAAATATGAATCCAAAATTCTTTGAGCGAAGTCGCCAATAGAAAAAATAGGAAAGAGAAGGACATGCATCATATTAGTCATTGTAAACAGTAAGTCTTATAATTTTAAAGATTGTTTCATGTGATTCTCTTATGTATATAAAAGACGAAATGCCTTACAAATCCTCGAATTTCCTCTCATTTTTATCTAATTAAAAAATTCCGAAAAAAAATTATACCAATAAGCAATTCGAGGATATCAAATTATATGTACGCCAAAATGGGAATTTTATAGCCTAAAGACTTTTTTTGTGTCTCGTATTAACTATTTTAGAGATTAAGAAACCATGAAATTGATTTACATCACTGAAAATAACACAAAAAACAGCAAAACATCAGTCAACGTAACTGTCATTCAATTATCATAAACATCTACGAAGTGTTTTCTTCAATTTCGATCAAAACAAAGGCGAAGAAGCACGAAATACGGATGTCAAATATTCTGCCAAATAAATTCAAAGAAATCGCATTCTGTATAAAATGCAGATTTCGTTTCTTGGTATCTACTCACTTGTAGAAATTTTCAAATAAAGTCTGATCCTTGAAAGGAGAATAAATTTTGTCCCTTGAGCAGCAATCAATCATTCTCAGCAAGCAGCGCCTTTTTTGCATTTTTTAAAATACTTTATACAAAGGAAATTTTTGTAGCAGAGTTTATCCTATTAACTCTACACTGAAAATAATGAAAGTAGGTCGCCTTTTTTTCTCTCCGCTGGAATAATATGTCTTGTGTTAAAGAAAAGAAGAGATAGCGGTTATTCCACTGTTTTTCAATATCGAAGAAATTGTCATATCAAGTTTCACAACGCGAGATTTCAAACACTTATTTAAGCAATTCTCAGGTATTGAAAAACTCTCTTAGTGAATTTAATATGAAAAGATAACTCTATTAATATGGATGATTATTGCAGTTGATGACAAGACATTTAAATAAGAACGTGCAATCTATAATGATTCATTAGAATTCCAGCATTATTTCCGTAATTAAACTGTTTTTATAGGTAATTAAATTCAGAAGATCGGAAATTTTAGCCTAAACAAAAGCTTACCCAATTCTTTAGAAAAAAATAATAAAGCTTACAAGAAAAGCGGTAGTTGTATCATAACTTCTATAATGCTTCCGGAGATGCTGACTCCATCACTTGAAGATATGTTGCTTTTTCACATGCTCCGTACAAACAGATGAAGATGTTACATTAGTATGACATTATACGTCAGAAAATAGCTTTCACTTTCTCTTATAGGAGGCATACAGAGATAGAAGTACCGTAATAGTAAATCTACCTCGAGGTTTAATGAATCTCCACGATTTAGATCTTTCCCAGACAGATTTTTGGAATTATGTCCATCTGGGAACAAAATAACTCAAAAGCGGAAAGAGTTGGGTAAATCAAATTTGGTATACGATTTTATGACCAAAATTGTAGATATGTACTAAATCTTGGCCAAATTTGTCTAAGGATGACTCTCTGCCGGGTATTCAGGTGTATGTGAAAACGGTAACTCAAAAACTCAACAAGCCATTTGGATGAATTTTAGTATAAGATTTTAAAACCACAGTAGTGTGTTGAATTAATAAAAGTTTTATGCTACACAATAAAAATTTAACTGTAATTCAAGAAATATGTTTCAAAATCTACCATTTTTATAATGTTTGGTTGCATAGATGAAGAGAGCTGGATGTAAAAACATTTGAAATAATACTCACGCGGTGTGAACATAAATTACTCAGAAGAAGGTAAACTCTACGATTTTTAATGAGGCAGCTGAATTTTATGATGGCACTTTGATTGCTTTCGAAAAGCCAACGTGTGATAAAATATTTACTCGTTATCTCCTTTTCACAACAAAAACTGCGTAAAAGAATCTCCCCCCCCCATTTAATGAACGTGACCTAAAATATTGTCATTGCACATTTCCATGCTTTATAGTTTATTTTAATGAAATATTGCATATTTCAATAATTCATTTATTCTTCTTAACATTATTTGCAACATGTACATTAAACTGATGAGAAAAAGTTAAACAGAAATCAAATTTCTTCCCTAATAACATTAGAATAAAGGTTAAGGAAGCCAAAGCTAAATATGGAAACGAAATTAACAGGAAACGAAGCGTTATTGAAGATTAACTAATAAATGCAAAAGAAAAGTGGAGTTTGAGAGTAGGTATAATAAAAAAATTATGCATACAACTATCGGTTTAATTTTATTTATTTATATTAACGGCTTGTTTTGAGACAACACGATGGCTGTTTTGGACGGACCTCATCATTTGAACCACGGTCGGATGGCGAGGGCGACACCTGAGCTGTCACCCCTTTCCGCACCTCACCAGCGGGAGGGCATTTGGCTCATGACGTCAGATATAACATCTACAGATCCCATACACGCGGCAGATCTTCAGTGGAATCATGTATCGAAGCCCCGAAACCGAGACCTTTCCACTAGGCCACCGTGGCCTCCATACATCGAGAGGAACGTGCCTATAATCAGTAACATGTCATCCTAGGAAAGAATGGAGCATCACAATGTGTAAAGGGAAAATCTCTATTTTAAGAAAGTGACAAAATGTATTCTGTAAGGTCTGAAGAAAATTTATATGGCGTGGGTAAGGGGATGGTTTGCTTAACTTTTAACAAAAGTAGTTGAAGCAGAATAAGATAGGAGAAAACTGAAGCTTTCAAAGAGCTTTTTGCACATATAAATATGTATATACTCATAAAATAACCTCTTTATCATAACTATATATGAGTAGATCACATCTCGTATCTTGATCTAACAGTTATAAAATAAGCTAAATATGCCATTTTCATTGTATCAATTTTTATTCTCCGTTGATTTTTTTTAATACAGGGTGCAGATAAATGAACATCCCAACTTTGCAGGACTAACAAAGTACAACATTGTTGCTCATCGGAAATCAAAAATAACAGTTAAAAGTTTAAATTCAACACTGTTATAAGTGTTCAATATGAGTCCCTCCAGAAACACGAAAGATATCGAGGCGGTACGATAACTCATCCCACACTCTTTTCAGCAACTCTAGTATCTTTCGCCGCCTTGATATGGTTCGTATTTCTGTAGAGACTCATATTGAACACTTATAACTGTGTTAAATTTAAACTTTCAACTGTTATTTTTGGTTTCCGATGAACAACAAGGTTGCACTTTGCTTTGCTTTCTTTTAATACCGTTTCAAACTTGGGATATCCATTTATGTACAACCTGTATATCACCTTCACATTTGATTCATTAACATTAATTTTCATCTGTGTCGTCTTATTTTACGGCACTTTATTTTTGTTTGTCCTCCTATTCTTCTTGAAGATGTTTATGTGGTTAGCAAGAAAAAGATTCATTTCTCTTCTTTTTGCCCATATTTATTGAGGCATATTTGTTGTTGCAATTGCCATATGATCTTGCTTTATTATTTTTTGCCTTTTATTTTATGCCTAATATTTTGAGTTATTGGTTATATTATTTTTATCTCTCAATTCTGGAGTTTCTTAAAAAATACAACTATGTATACAAAAACAATATGCTCTCGTTACTCGCAAAATCCTAATTTCATCTTGTTTCCCTAATTGCCTATCACTTCGTGATAAAAAGTATTTATGGGAACCGAGAGATTTAATTCATAACCTATAATTACTTTACAAGACAGTAAAATAAAACCAAGAATATTTTTCTTACCAACAGTGTATTTTTAGTTTATCATTCACATCACTTCCAGTATCCTCATAACTGCTGGCTAGCCTTTTATATTGAAGAGCACATTTGCGGACATCTGTAGATACATTTTTTAAACAAGGGGCATATCGAAGATAATCTGAAAAAAACATTTATTATTATATCCTCAGTAATTTCTATGAAATAAAGTTCAAGGTGTCCCTAAATTTCGTGTGCGATTTAAAGTAGCTTTTACAGTGTTAGCATATGTGATAGAAAGAATTCGTAAAAAGATTAGAACGCTTGATGTATTTAATTTTTTCTTATCTTCAGAAATTTAATTTCAAAATTACTTATTCTCTCTTCCGAATCACTCTTGACCATAGGTTTCTAGAAGAGAAAGTAAATTAGCTTGTTTCTAAAATCTCTACTATTGCTTTCCGAAGAAGGTTTAGAATTCAG